>JAHZNG010000123.1:0-16236 GCA_027744375.1 Orchesellides sinensis
GACAAATAAAATTCCCAGTAAACGGTTTTCATATTCGTAATCTACGACAGAGATAACCTCTAAAAATACCTATGAGTACCTTCAGCAGGAGCCACATGAAAAAGGCAAACCTTGTTAGCCTTCCATTTTATACATTCGATTAAAATATGCAACAATAGTTATTTTATTGGTTATGCCTATGCATATTTGCTATAAGATTGAGAATCAGTATTTTATTGGCAATTCAATGTGACTTGGCTAGCAATTATTTTCTTTCATCAAAATAGTAATAATTTATAGAACAACATTTAAAGAGTAGTTTTTAGGGAGCTTTTACGTCAACAAGAGTTGGTCCTTTTGCTCGTGATTCTAATAGATATGTGAGGCTTGATGTTGTCATGTTTTTGGGATGCACATGTAAACTAGTTTTTCTCATTTGTTTACATGCATATCTTGTTAGGAAACTTTGATAGTGCGAAGTTAACATCTATAACTGTTGAGTTCACCCAGTCTTCTTATATGATATGATAAGGATGCAAAGAATAAACATGAATAAAGGGGTAGACACATAAGGGGGAAGCAAAAATGACACTGACATTAAGTAACAAACTGGTGCTATGATTTTATAGTAACCCTTACCTTGTGACTTTTAAAAACTAGCGTACTATAATGCTTAATATATGGTTAGACGACTACTGACAAGCCTTTCTAAAAAATCTAATGGATTTTAGAAAAAATGACGTTATGCAATTCCTGTGTCTCAATACACACATAAAAAGTATCGGATAATCATGCTTGAATAAGTACACATAAATAGTATTCGTTTTCTTGTTTAATGACTACAGATTGGTAAAAGGTGAAAAACGTTATACGCTTCAGCACGAAAGCTGAATGCTTTAAAGGTAGACCCTCTAGTGAATTCGATACATTTCATTAAGACAAAACTCGTCTAGCCGCGTGCTATACTAAAGATTCTAGTTGAGACTCAAAATTGATCGAAGTATGTGAAATTTGAGTGATTTGGGCTTTTATTGGTGTGCATACATTTGCACAAAGTACATATTTTCAAACACTAGCTATACACTTTAGGATGACTAGAATAGGAAATCAGTATGGCTCAATCCTTCTGCTGATTGCTGCAAAAGTAAACAACACCAGTGAAGGGCACTGGTTGCGTAGTTTTTTAAAGGTCTTCAGATTTTCCGACGGCCAGGTGTATATGCGTATAAGATGTACTAATGACTATGATAATGATAACGCAATATCTGTGTAGCTATGATATCAATACCATCACGACAATTATGATTTTGGGATGATGCCTCCCGGAGGGCAGAGCTGTTAGCACGTTGCATGAAACACGTCAATATTTGCACTTGAACACATAGCAATGTTATGTGGCTAACAATAGATTGCGACTTTGACACCCACAAATTCAAAAGTATGGCTTCCTCGATTGAGAATCAATGCGGCAGTTATTATCGGCTATTTAAAATTTCAACAAACCAGAAATATAGACTTACCATTAAGATCGATAATTTGTTAGGGATTGTACAATTACATCAGTATACAAATTAATCCTACACGTGTAAGTTACAAATTCTGTGAACTTCATTATGCATCTTACTACCTAACTCTGACAGTTTTAAATTTAAATTGCGTAAAATTTGACACTTGATATTCCTAGAAATGATGTATGTAATGTGGACTACAATGGACACCTATACAATGTATTTAATCCGTAAATATATTCATATATTCTACACGTCATTAATTATAGGATGTGCAATATATAGTCTACAGTCTACGCTACTGCGTATAAAGAAGGTAAGTCCTTTTTTGCTCTAGCATCAATAATGTTGCAAAGAAAATTGACAATTAGATTATCTTTTATTGTCAAAGTTAAAAACGATGCATCAAAAGATATTCTCTGTAGTATATTACACATGGTACGATTCAAATAGCCACTTCTGTAACAGCGATAACGCTCAGTTTGTTAGTTTGTGTGAAAAGTTATTCGAAATGTGAAATAGATGTACACAACTTACGACAAAATAGATGCATGTACATAGGGAAGCTGACTTTTAGGTACACTCCATTACGTGTGTGTATTACTAATCGTGTAGCCATAACCGTTTTCGAATGGATTTGTATGAGTACCCCCACCAAGCGGGTAAAAAAATTGCAAAAGGATTGTAAAAAGATGTTTTCGTATGTCAAGTATATCATAGACACATTATGTAATTGTTGAAATCTTGCTATGATTCTCTAATGAAAGTTGCTCTTCTTGCTCACATCAAAGTTGTTCTATCAAAGGGGTACATCATCTGCCAATAGAATATAAAATGTACACATTTTAAAGTTGGCGTTTCAATTGTAGAATACACGTGGCACAATACATTTGCATAGGTCGGGCAATCATGTTTCAGGAATTTGACGAAAAGGGAATCTTGTAAGGAAAGCTTGTACAGAAATAAGAATCTGAGCGGAAATGAATTTCTTTGAGCGAATTTAGGTAGGTTCGGGAATGGTTTTGACTTTGTAGGAAAATCTTGACACAACTTTTTCCTATGGCATTGGAATTCTGTACCAGGGTGCATTCAAAGTTTCTACTTTAGGTTAGGGTTATCCGTTTCTTGGTAGTAAAAAATCTAATTTGTCTTCGCTGTAAACAGGGAAGGACAAGGAACTGTAATAAAGCGCTCAACTGACCTGATTTTGTTCGTTTAAAGGTTGTTAACAATAGAAGCACAGATTAGACGACAAATGCATCCTACTCCTACTACAGATTTAGAGAACTATAATGTCTGTAGTAGTATTGACATAATTTAGGCATTGTGTTTTGTGACAATGAAGTGCAGCGGACGTTCAAGTTACCTGTTTGTATATGCATGGTGTACAATTTCTTATTAACTTGCACCTTGCACTACTAATTACAAGAGATTTTTTGACAGGTGCAAACAGACTTCTGTTTTATAATACAACTTTTAGGAGTTAGGCTCTATAACATTATTACCTATATACTATATCTATACCAGACGACGACTTTGCATTTTAGCGGAATAGAGTCAAAGACAACTCACAACTAACATTTAATTAGTCCATAAGCCACGGGAAGAAACCCCTGAATTGATTTGTTAGGATGATAGCACGGGAGGGAGCAGTAAATTCTTAGCTTTAAGTCAAATGCAAACAATTGTAAAATTATATACAATATTAATGATGCACTTGACAGTCCATTTTTTCATTGTTTTTTTAGAACTCACTCATGCAGTAGTCATTGGCCTGCCTGAGTGCCCAAGCTGTCGAAATTACTTTTTTTAATTCAAATTATGAAGTATACAAAATGCACATGTAATATAATACGCTACGCACTTACAGTTTATTCATATATGGGGTCTCCTGGGAAGGCGCATATTAACAGTTTGCTTCCATTTCATGTAACTTATTTGATATTTATGACGTGATCACACAAAGCCGCTGCGGTGTGCCCAGTAGACACGCGGTTCATTTTTATAAAGATCACCAAGGACTTATTTTGACGATTTTTGTGCGTATTTAATTGCGTTCTACAATGTTCTCTTGCAATTAAATTAGCATATTTTCACACCTTTAACAGACCTACGTCATTTTCAGACATGAAATGTTCTGGATTAACAAAATCCTACATTAGCTAATACTTTCCAGCTATAACAGTTATGACTGTGACTGTGCAAAGTTCATGATCTTACTCCGAAATTCTCATTATCACCCATCACCTTCACGTCATCCATCACTAGCAAGAGATCATCCGAGATAATATAATAGGCATTTTGCCAGACCGATTTGCATGAAAATGCCTACTGTGCATCATTTCGTTTTCTTTGACATTAATTTTATTGTTTGCCATACTTGTTGACTATTAGTAACTTTTAATTTTTATCCGTCAATTTTATTCAAATATCTTCATTTACATTTTAGTTTATCGTACATAAAAATCTAGTAAAAGTATTTCTGTCAAGTAAAAAATGTTTCGTTTTGGTACTATATGTTTGATTTATATGTGACTTAACGTACACACAATTAACTAATTGAAGCATAATAAAATTCCAGTAAATGTATTTTTGACAAGAGTGACAAGTTACATTTTAGGGACAGGTTTGATTTGCTTGCGACTAAACGAACATAAAATTATTTCATCCGATTCGATAATTAAAAGATTCTAGCAGAAGTATTTTTCTCAAGAATAACAAGATTTTTTCGGGGGACAAGTTAGATTTATTTAGGTTAATAGCACACAAAATCATCTAATCCGATCATTAAAAATAAATATTTTTCAACACAGAGTAGCAAAGTTAGTTTAAGGGACATTTAATTGTATACGCATCTCAATTCAATTCATTAGAAATAGTCAATTAAAACGTTAATGCTTAGATTATCTTATTTTATGAGAATATAACGACAAAGTAACAAATTAGAAAAACACCGTTGTAAACCCTGAAAATAACCTCCGGCAGAGGGAACCCCAACCAAACCTTAACCTGTATAATATTATATTATATAATATGTCTGCTTCTTCGGAAAGGCCAATAGTAAACACGTGTCAATCTCACCGTTAGGGTGTAGAAAAGATGTAGGAATCAATTCACATCGGAATCGGGCGTTACTTGCTATGCACGTTCAGCGACTTTTTGCATCGTACGAACAGACGCAGTGTTTTAATGATTTTATCTCCTCTTACCTTGTTATCTATTTTAACATACATGTATAGAAAAAAAATTTACTAGAAAAAATAGAATATTTGATTAGAAGTGGTGTCAAGTAGAACAAGTTTCGTTTTGAAAACAAGTTCCATGTAGGTATTATTAGGACTAGTTAATCATATTGAAATATGATATAATTTAATATAGCAATAGTAACCTTTTATATTTGATTAGTAGTGTCAAGTAGAACAAGTTTCGTTTTGAAAACAAGTTCCATGTAGGTATTATTAGGACTAGTTAATCATATTGAAATATGATATAATTTAATATAGCAATAGTAACCTTTTGTACTAATGGAGTATAATAATTGTATGTGACCTCCTTATGTTGCATTTTGCTTGAATCTTTCTAAACTTCCCGAATCCCCATTTATAAAAGAATTATACAAAATACTAAGCACATAAAGGCATTGTTAGCAATCAGTTTTATTATAACTATGCGTTATAACAATTTTATATGTTGTTTTTCTTTAAAAGAAAAATTCAAGGTTGGTATCACCCCCGACGTCTACTTCTAAAATTGTCTGTAGATATCATAAATGTAACCTGCTAATGGAATAAGGGAATGTAGGAATGTAAATGTAGGAGCATTTTTTATTTTAGTAATGGGAACGGAATCTTCAAAATCATAAAAAATCAACCAGTCACCAGTTCCTACATGACAAACGAAACTTGTCATGTCACGCTTGAGAAAAATTTTTATTAGAATTATTTAATGCTCCGATTCGATTCACTTAACAAAAACAAGCTAATTCAAGGTCGACACTATGAAAAACTGTAGCTATACGCTAGCTTATTTTATAGATTTAATTATATAAATAGTGCATAATAAAATTTTTAGTAAAAGTATTTTTGTCAATCTTGTACATATCTAGTTTGGTTTGGTGGACAGTTTTAGGTTCACAAAAATTCCTTTTTCTGTCACCTCATTATCTTACGGCATCGTGTGCAAATTTATGGGTAAAAGTAAAAACTATTACTATTATATTTGTAAAGTAAAGCACAACAAGTTTGTTTTTTTAAACGAGCTCCATGTAATTAGGTATTAGTAATAATTATTAAACTTTTAAAATGCATTCTAAGAAGTTGGTGCCAATGCGCTATTATTGTTCTTGACCTCGCTTTATTGTATATTTAGCTTAAATCCCTCAAAAGCTATTACATCTTTATTCTTAATGACAATTCTTGTAAATTGTTAGCATATTAAAGCATTTAAAATGATCTAATCTGATAGCTAAAACGTTTAGCTCACTAGAGTGACTAGAATCACATATTATGTACGAAATCCTTTAAGATTTTGCTATTAGACCACACAGACGAAATGTGTTATATGTTCGCAGGTAGTTGTCGTCATAATTGTATTTGCATTTGAATTGCACTTGATATATAATTCAAAGTAGTATTTAACGAACAAGGCATGCAATAATTGTTTTTTAGTATGAAATGAAGAAAGAATATTTGTCTCGCAAAGTGTGAGGCACGAAGATAACTTGTCTTGTTAGCGATCTTCTGTTGTTATTAGTATGCATGCAGACTTAACACCTGATGAGATTAAAAACGTGCGAACACTGATTATTTCTCAATTCACAAAAAAAATTTTGTTCTGTCTCATATGACGTGTGTATTACTATGGTCAAGCCAAAAATGTGGCAATATTTGTATCTTACTTACCCTACCATCCGTTAAACAAGGTTTTAACTGCAGTCCCAAAAATGCACACATACCTACGTAGTTAATTTATATAAAAAATGTAATGAACCCTTCTGCGTGCAAGTAGTAGTGCAACAAAGAATTTGTGTTTTAGCAAATAGAATAATTTTCATACCTGCCGTTTGTGGCATTTTTATCCTTTCAATTTCAAGTGCATTTGATTGCAATCACACTCATATTTTGCATTACTTAAAGTCTAACTTACTGTTCATGACCGTCACGATGAATAGAGTGTGTCATTCTAAACGACAGTTTCGTAACCGTTAAAAAACAGAAAAGTTAGACCATACAGTATAACTCTTTAAAGGGTTCAAGTTGTTTATGTACAACGCTTTAACGAACATGATAAACCGATAGTCATAAACCTTTTCAAAGCGTTGGATTACATGTTGAGTTGAGATTTTAATGGGTGCGAAAGCAAAATATATGATGATCATTGATGATGATGCTTAAATATGTAGTTCTTATACTTATCATGGTTACATTTCACTCCATATTATATTGCAACACATATTCTATCCTTATTTAAACTCTCCTTACATGTTGAACAGTGATATAAATTAAATACTTTTGTCGCACTTACTACCTATCCTGCCTCATCTTGTATTCATTAAAACATGTGATCCACACTAATATTAACAAGGCTAATAAGGGATGAACAGTTGGCAGATCACTGCGCTTCAGTAATTTTTTTTTCTTGATCATGACTTCATTTCAAACTTAAAATCACATCGGTAGGCATTGGCCTTCAAGTGGATACAGTGACATTTATTATGTGCACTTTTAAACGTGTGTTGTTCATATAAAGTATATTATATGGAATTGCAACGGAAAGAAATTAGTTTGTACGAATAAATAATTACTGATTTTCTTTCAAATGTTTTTCGTTTTTTATTCTGTCGCCACTTATTATTACCACTTTAAGTATAGGTATATAATCTATTGGATGGGATGGCATTTCATGTTATTATTGCGCATGGTTTACCTAGTTAAGTCAATCAGTAAACCTGTGAATTATTAACTTTATCCTGGGTGACATGATGTCACTTTTGTGCTGCATGCATAGACGGATTTTCAATGTCGCACGTTTCCTTTCACTAATTGTCAGTTTTGCTAGTAGAGCTATCATATTTCTAAGCAGAGTATATGCACAATGTAGAAAAATTCTCAAGTTGAATTGTATTGCATCATATATAGTTAGCCAAATATTTGGCAGTTTAGTCAGTTACTCATCGTTAGACTTAATTTGATATGATCACTCATGCATAATGTGATGAATTATTACTAAGGAACACCTTGAGGTTTCCTGAATTACACCCGGTCAAAACATTTTTCGCTCATTTAACTTCTAGCAAAAGGAAAGGATTATTAAAAACGAGGTATTTGTTTCAAGGAAGTTAGTTAATCATACTTATGCATACTATTTAGCTTAGAGTAGTTTTTTGTCGTTGTGTTATTGTTCCCATTTTCGTAGTTTTGACTCATGGAGTAAACGACAGGAGGTGAGTAGTTAACGACGATTAAGATGGATGGCTAGCAAAATAATTTAAGATATTTTAAAGGATATGCATGTGAAAATGACAGTGAGACGCCTTGAAATCGGCAAAAAAGTAGAGGAAAAGATGGTACATATTTTGATCACTTGTTTTGTTTTGATGTACAGAAAAATGCATTTACAACGTGTTTTCCGCTGTTGTCTAAAATGAAATAGTAACAACGATCAAATTGCACGGAAAAGATTCCCAATTCGTAAAAAAACTTTTAAAAATACAGATGGGGAATTACCGGTCAAAACTAGACACATTTGTGATTAAGTTTACGGAAATACCAACAAAACGAGTCATCACCCTTTTCACCGTCCTACTCTGTGACTTTACCAAGAAAAATATAAACATGTGAAAATTCCAAAGTATATGAGAACTCAAAAGCAGGGGTAGCCCCGCGATTCAAAAGAAGAAGCTATTATCGGTGCATGCCAATCACATTATTGTGCGAAACCCAGCATAATAACAAACTAGATGAACAAAAAAGAGTTGCTAGCAAAAAACGGGTGATACGAGTTTTTTAAGTGCAAGATGACTCCATACATATAAGTAAAAAGTTATACATAAAAAGTTGCGTGAATTTGTATGAATGTACACAAAATGTTCTAGAAACTGCCTAATCGAACAGGTCATTTTAGCTCAAGATCAAGTATCAAGAAGCCAAACTCGGAGTCAATCATTTCACAATGATGAGCATGATATATGTACATATAGGAATAGTAGCGTTCTAATGTTTTTTTTTTTTGTATTTGGGATTTTTCCCCAACCCTTATTATCATCAGATGTAGGAAAATACCTCTTCTTACTTTGAAACCTAGTACACAAAATTCAATCGAAGTCAGGACTAAAAAAAACTAACTATAACAAAACNTAGTAGCGTTCTAATGTTTTTTTTTTTTGTATTTGGGATTTTTCCCCAACCCTTATTATCATCAGATGTAGGAAAATACCTCTTCTTACTTTGAAACCTAGTACACAAAATTCAATCGAAGTCAGGACTAAAAAAAACTAACTATAACAAAACCAGATATTCTGGTTATATATAAATATACTTTAATTTGCATGATATAAATGGGAATTTATATTTTACTAATGTGGCGACGAGAGCCACTGCCCACCTCAGACCACGACTACTTGTTATCGTCCCAACGTATTTTTGGTTGGACAATATTGCATGAAAATACCATAATACATTACGTATAATCTGTCCGTGACAATCTTGTTTTGAACTTGGGGATGTCCAGTCAAAAAAATCCTTATAAACATTTGTCTAGGTGCCTTGGATAATAAATTTTACACGTATCCCTATGCATTCTAGAAGTGAAGTAGTGTAAGCTCAAATAGTATCTTGGAATAGGCATGTATGTTTTGCATTTTTATAAATAAAATATTGGTGTTATAGACGGTACCTTGTGAGACCTTACCTAGAGGTAAAAATCTTTTCGATACCAACAATTTGATGCTTTCTGCTCGCAAGCATGCATTGCTAAGTATGCATGGGCATTTAGAAGCACATGCATGATCATCATCAAAAACAAGACACAATAGCAACATCAACACAAACAAAGTACCACTGTGGTAGATAAAGAGTTGTGTTACAGTACATCTTGGCCCACCTGATGAATCCATATATACCTTAAGACTCACGACATCCGCACTTATTCTTCTCTGAATCGTATACTATGCCGGTTCATGAAAGACGTTTGTTCTTCACTTGTTCAGTTTCACTGCACACAGCAAGTTACTCACATTAGCTTCGGACTCCTGTTTAGAACCTCTTCAAATTTGTGCCTTTGTTGAAAGTAAGGAAAAACTCCGTTTTATTACTATTCAACAAATTAACGGTTTCGTAATCAAATGTTGTAAATTCAAACATTGTAATATTTTATTATTGTGTCTGAATTTCCTGCTACTGGTATTTTGAAATCGTGATTGATTTAGACTGAATCAATTTTATTGGTATTTTGTTTCTAGAAATTGAAAGCTTTATCTGTGAAGGATTAAAGCTAACTGTTTTTCCACAAAAATTGTCAAAAACAGAACGTGATATTTAAGGACAAAATTTAATAAGGCAGCAGACCTTATTAAAATTTCAACCATTGAGAAGTATACATAACCTCGTGTCAACAACAAACCAGTCAAAATGAACACATCACTGTTATATGAAAATATCAGCAGCACGACAGGGTACTTCTTAGGCCTCAGTGAATATGGCAGAAGTTACCTGGAGAATCCAAATTTGCTAGCAACAGACGGATCAGAGGATGATCTTATTCATAAGTATTTTGTAGAAGTCACAGCCATTTCCGACCCATCATACCTCACAGTATACCAATGGGAACATTTCGAACTGAGAAGATGGAGAAAATGGATGGGGGCCAATTGGTCACTTTCAATTTACGCTTCAGTAGTATACCTTACCTTTATCTTTAGTGTACAGAAATTAATGAGGAATCGAGAGGCATTTCAACTCCGCAAAGCCCTCACATGTTGGAACTTCCTTTTGGCTGCGTTCTCCATCATGGGCTTCCTAAGGACTGCTCCAGAACTCTTCCATGTCCTCAAGACTACAGACGGATTCCACAAATCCGTTTGCATCAGGTATGTACAATTTACAAATGCTTAAAATATTATATCCTATTTAAAATCAGTACGTTATGTATGCATGACTTGTAGGCACGAATCTCATGTCGCCCCACCACGTGGAATTTTTTGTTGATTAGTCAGTTGACCTTAAGCCATGCTTGAGGTAGTGAAAGAATGTAATGGTTTTAGACTACGTAAGTGGCTAATAACCTCATTATCATTATCCTTTCATGTCAGGATTAAAAAAATCTTACAAAAATTTTGTTTACATAATATGCATAGTGCACATGTTTAAAAAAGTACAAGTTTCCTTTAGTGGATCAAAGCCACTTCACATCCTGTCACTAAGCCAGTGGGTAAAATAAAACAGGTTTTATCCCAAGTAAAAGTCAAAGTTATGTAAGGTAATGGTTTTACGCACACACATGTTACTGTTTCTTAGAATGTATGAACAAAAATGCTCATTTCTCTGCTTAAGTAATCAAACAAGACATTTTGACTTGAATACAGATTACATAGTGAATGTCTTTGACCTCAGCGCACCTGCCTCAACTTGAATATAAAAAATCTATTTTTATAATGATATACTTGTTGTAATGCACACATTACCCGATATTACTTTATGTTTGATATACATGATATGCAATCATTAGCTTTACCAAGAAACTATTTTTGGTAAATTATCCCTAAAATTTACAAGTGGGATTACTACATAGTATGCGTTTTTAAATGTCATGAGGCAATGCAAAAAAATATCAAGGAAAACATTCAAGTGCATTTACTAGCTCGAAAGAACAACCTGGGACTGTTTTTTAGCCGCAAGTCTCATTGGTGAATGTCAAATTGCAATGTCGAAACTTGATCATTTCTAAAATAGTAGATGAGTTGGTCTGCGCGTCTATTGATTTTTCAAAATGACATGTATGTAGGTCAAAGCTCTCTAACGTTGTATCAGGGAGATTATTATTGAAAAAAAACGGACAGATTGCACAGTTAATTAATAGCAAATAGCTCTTGCAAACTTGCAAATGTATTTTATGCAGCATTGCAAATATGAATTTTTTTGCGTCCTTTTGCGAAAGGCCAACCACTTGTGTATACATAACTTTTGAGATGTTAACAACATTCATAATATGGTAGGATGGTTTGCAATAAGTGACAATCTAAACACAATTATACTTTGGCTGGTTTTATATGCAAACCCATTGTAAATGTTTTGCTTATGATAGTCATGAATAGTTAACAAAGCAATATTACTCGTGCCGGCCACCGCAACCAATGTAGTAAATGGTTGGTAATGATCATAAATGATATTATTACAAGCTATGTTATTCATTTATTCATTCATTCAGAAATTGTCAAGATCAATGTACTTGTGACAGTTTTGAAAATACTTTGATTGATCTTGACTAAGTTTGTGGGAAACCAAGATGGTAAAATTAAGCAAGGGAACAATTAATCTGTATCGGTCTTTAGTATTTCATTTTTATAGATTTAAGAATACTTTTTTAACTATTGTGTTATACCTTAAACACATACTAGCCATATCTCCAGTCTATTCATTTTCGCAAACATTTTCATAGCAGGCTAAGCTCTGGCAATGACTTCTCATAGCAGATTATCACATGGGTTGAAAGAAGTAAAAAATTACAAAGGACAATGAGCATCAAATCACAAAATTGAGTTAATAACGATAATATTACGAAATAATGAATAATAATATGTAGTCAGGGAATGCATCATGTTTGTGTATAATAGGGATTTTCAGTAACACGATTAAAATCGAAAATTTTAGATTATAATCACCATGGATTTAATCCCCCATATAAATATCCATATAAAATTGGATTTTAATCAAGCGACCGATTATAATCGATGTTGCACTGAACAACCCTAATGTGAATTAATCTATGAAGATTGAAGATGCATTCTTGATGATTATAATGTTCAAAGAAACTTGCTTTATTGTGTATAACTTGATTTTTCATAATGATAATGATGTCTGACTACTACTTGTCAATTTGTAAATACAATACACATACAATCCTGAAATTAAAAGACTACAAGCTTTTGATGGGGTATTTGTTTTACCATGTATGTAATTAAGATCTATGAATATGATAATGATAATAATGTATGGCTTAGTATTTAAATAATTTTAGTCTTTATTACTCAGTTTTAATCTAATACTTCCTTTTTATAATTCCAGAGATGAACACAATCTCGCGACTGCAATTTTAAAAAATCTTATTTATGTATTTTCTAGCTGTGCTTTGAATTTAACATACATATAGTACAAGGCCAGTGCAAAATTTCGTTCCAGAATATATGTAAAAGCATTTAATTCATGGTACAATCAACATCAAATTGCAACTTGATAATGTGATAACGTATTTTGCTTACGCTTTGCTTAGTACTCAAAACCTTTAAATCTCTTAAATATCTTAACAGTTCGAAAGGCATAACGGCAGTTGGGAAATACACTCGTTAACCTCAAAGTTCGATAAGTAAATTAAAAACTCAAAACCTTGTCTCGCCAATTAAGATCGTTTGCAAAGTGAGTAAAGCGCGTGCATCTTGAGTCTTGAGTAATCTGCAGTAATGACATTGACATTGTATTGTAGTTTTATCTCGTCATCCTGTTCAACGTTTGTTTTCATCAGGATCCTCTGATTCACACTCAAGACCAAGATTATTTGATAAGCAGTCGAGTAATATTCTGCTGAATGTGCAAAGAGCATGACACGAAATCTACAACAAAGTACTGTATGAACGCTCGGCTTGACTCAATGGGCAGTTATAAGTAAGTGTAACAAAGAGACTGATTCGGAAATGATAGGGTTTGGTAACAGTTTAATGGACTGTTTAGAATTTTTCTAGCGTTGCATGTAGATTCAAGGGCATCCATAAAAACTAAACCAATAT
Source organism: Orchesellides sinensis (assembly GCA_027744375.1). Taxonomy (NCBI): domain Eukaryota; kingdom Metazoa; phylum Arthropoda; class Collembola; order Entomobryomorpha; family Orchesellidae; genus Orchesellides; species Orchesellides sinensis. The sequence continues at coordinate 13,483 of JAHZNG010000123.1, forward strand.
TTTTATAGTTCAGCTATACAACTGGTCAATTTGCACGGAAACAGGAACAGGTGTTAGCTTTTCATTGTCTGATCGATTGAGCTAACTAGTTATCTTGAATGAACATTTAGATCTTAGCAAAATTTAATAAAGATAATAGGATTTGTAATCTGCTAAGCCAATAGTATTATTAGGTTATCTTAGTGTGCCTCCCATGTTTGCTCACCAACTCATCTTATATTGTTTTCAATTCCGTTCGTGATGATGATACACCTCATCATTCATGCAAATTCATGGAAAGGCTCACATGTCAGTGTTCATCAACGATTGGAACAACATTTTTTTTTCAAATAACAACATAATAGTTAGGTAGCTTAGGTATTCCTATTTATTGAAATATATTCCAAGACGTTCTTATATATTGTTGAAGTAAAATGCTAATTTCCGAGACAAGACCTATAATTTTGTTCATAGCATTGTGAATTCACTTCATGATATCTCATATCAATGATGTGGACACATAGGATTTTTTTGCAAGGTTCTTCTTCTTGTTTGTTGTTTGATTGTTTCTACAAGTCTTCCAATACAGATACACTACAATAAATACTTTTGTGTGTATGAATAAAAAAGCTACTATTTCTAAGATTTTTCCGTCGCTCCATTGAACATAGGTCTTTTTCATGCTAAATTAACCAACACGTAAATAGGTATAAGTCTAAATGTTCAAGCTCAAATAAAGCAGCAGTCAAAAGTCAAGTTCATATTATGCATGTGTTCCTGAATATAACATTGTAGTGTGATGATAACTTAAGTGAATATCAGTCGAAGGCTAAGGGGACTATCTAAACGATAGTTTATTATAGCATGATCAATTTTGTTTTGTTTTGTAGCGAATGCCAGTAGTTCGTCATCCACACATTTATTTAGAATTTATATGATATAAAGACAGACGGTGTGTTGCGTTTACCAGAGGGAGTGCCTACTTGCATACTTCCATTTAAGCGTCAAGATGATTCTTACCGGAATATGCAATTAGACAAAGTAATGTAATATGCGAGGATATAGGAAAACTTGTATTTTCATCCTATTAGCAATTTATATATTTATACATACCAACAAAATTCCCTTGCAGTGGCTACAGAGTTGATGAGAAATGACATGTCGTCGTACTGTGCACTAAGGAGGAAGGTGCAAGTGACTCAAGTCGCAACCCTCAAATGAAGGGGACCTTGCGCTAAATAACAGTAAGATGCGGTAATAAACTTCACCATGAAACCACTTTTGAGCTTGCATATCCTCAAACAAAAACAAAAATGTTTATTAGCAATGCCGAGCGTTATACTACGCCGATTATTGTGGTCCTGAGAGGGAGTACATTGTCAAACCACCTATTACACGCATGTGCTTTTATGCAATTCAATTACACTTATGGAATGTCATCTTCTAGGCAAGGCATACACCATATTATATTGTTGCTTTTTAAAATTCTTTGTTTCCAGAAGCTTAAGAGTTGTTTGGTAACTATGTGGCATTTTTCAGGTGATTTTTTTTTGTTTTTGTTTGTTCCTCTCGCAAAAGACTGCGATATCTTAATAAAATCTGCGCAGCAATTTTTCTTGCTGCCTTTTCTAATGCTTTAATTATCTACCTAAAAATGACCTGACTGACCAATGCTTTGCCAATGCAAGTAAATGACAGTATGAACATAACAATTTTATTTTGCTCTCAAATCATTCCATTTTTTTGCAATAATAAAAATGGCATGTGGGGTAAGATTTGAGTTTGGATAAACTGGTTCGCTTTTAAGAATTTCGTCTGCAGATTGCAAGTAATAATGAAATGTGCCGAGTACTTTTTATATTTTTTTTGTTCATGAAAACGTTAATTATAATAGAGTCTACTAAATATATACCTTTTGTCTCTTTCCGACAATACTATCCTCTAAAATTTTTACATTAGTTTGTTTTATTTTTCAGGTATCATCATATAACTGTGCTGATCTATACGTGGTACACGTACGAAGCCTATGAGCCACCACTTCGTTGGTTTATGACAATGAACATGTTTGTCCATGCTCTGATGTACTCGTACTATGCCCTCAAGGTATGATAATCTTTCTGGAATATTTTGGAGACTCTAGAATAGTAGAGCTTTCTGGAAGCATTTTCCTGATTGCTCATAGTATTTTTAGCCGGAATCATGCTTCATTCTGTTTCTTTTTTTTTGTCTGACACCCGTAAAATGAGAGACCTCGAACTTTGAGTTCAAATATTTTTAAAATAATAGGGGTATGAGAAGGGGTTGTTTGTGTAATTCAATACCTTCTAACCTTTACTCGACCTTCAGGTGAAAATGTTTACTTTTCCTTGGTCATGATTTAAATACATTACCCTCATTTTCCTTAATTGAGCTTTGAGAATGGTGTTTTATATAAAACAGAAGTAAATCCCTTGCAATTTATCCAAAAGTTCTGCATAAATACGTAATCTCATTTATCCCTAATGGTTGGTCCATTTAGACACGCCATGTTTGGATGGAATAGATATGAACTTTAAGATGCATTAAACAAACACAATAGTCATGAAGCGTAATAAACGAGGCAAATGTAAATCATTTCAGGTTATCTTTTGAAGCACATCTGTACTAGTCAACTCTTCCTTTCCTTTAGTCGAGTCTCGAAGAGCTCAAAACTTATTGACGTTTCCTATTATTGTTAGGCATTTTACAGCAATTTGACAAGAAGCTTTGAGTCGTATTGTATGTTTTATGGATTTC
>JAHZNG010000124.1:0-10435 GCA_027744375.1 Orchesellides sinensis
AATATCTTCTATACCCTAAACTTGTTAGCCGATAATACAAAACTACCTTGTATTTTAACTGTCAACACTTACATGTAAACAAGCTCACAAATACTTATCACTCTCCCAAAAATAGATAATTCATTTACACACACAAATAAACAGTCTATTTATATTTATATCTTATACCAATAAATGAATAAAACCAAAAGCCTATAAATACAACTCAAACTAAAAGATTATGGAGGAACTTATCTCACCTGTGAGGGTTGCTCTACCTGGCAAATAGCAAATCAGCATCCGTCAATAGCGGCAAAGGTATATGTATTCTGTATGCAGCTCAATAACAGCCACTTCCATCCAGCATATAGCAGCTTATACACAACAGCTTTGTAATTGTAATGTATTTTTCATACACACTTTTATTCACACATTCATTTAAAAATGTTGGCTGCCTTTACATGTAAGAGTTACATAATATACACAGTCTCACTGAGTCACAAAATATCCAGCAGTAGTATGCTCACAACATAACACAACAATGGAGTCTGAATAATACCTTATTATCGCCTTAGGCATCATCTATACATACAAGATACACACAAGCTTGTGCTATGTATGATTTTAAGTTAGGCAGGTATGTCAAAAGAGTTTTTTATGTATTATAACCCGTCTTGTTAGCTCTGCTTTGTTTTATGAATCCAGCACACAGGTTAAATGCAAATTGTTTATTGCATACACAACATAATATGCAGATATAACAATGTGGTATTTGCATTAAAAACACCGGAGGAAACACAAACAATGTATGTAGCTACGTATAGTTTTGGAAGCTGCCTTGTAGAGATAAGTATGTATATATTTATTAAGTATTGCACAAGTCACAACAATAGTTTACACGGTAATGGTAATAAGAGTAAAAATTTGTTTAATTATTCTAAAGCTACCTTGTGTCAAAAAGAGGTACAGTGCAGAGCTATAAGTTGCACACACAAAACACACGCCCTGACTGAACCGTCTGACTTTCTGTACCGCAGCAAATATTCGCTTAAAAATACTATGTATGTTGTTTGTAAGGGCAATGTATTATGTAGATGTAGGGATACACAATAAAAAAGTTTTGTTCCTTTCCCTCTTGTGTATATATGCGATGCTAGAAAATGTTTATGGGCATCACACAGGACGACATGCGAATAAAATGCAATACAAACATAGGGAAATTGAGAAGTCTTAAAATGTACATGGGAAAGAGACAAGATACTAGTTTAGAATTCGGAATGTGATGGGATCTTACTGCATATATATATGATGTGTACAGAGGAATAGAGCAATGCTAATCCTTTAGGATGCGATACAATGAACAACGACCACTACTGAACACATTTTCTCAATTCTTACTCATATGCAACACACACGCACACACAGTTTTGTCTTTCGTGTGTTGGCCATGCAATGTGCTCCCTAAAAAGTGTTGTACAGAAGGGAATTATTGTTGAACCCTCTGAGAGACAGAATGAAAGTAAAAATACAGAGAGAGCTTGTTATATGACCAAGTAAGAGCAATGCTGATGGGAGAGATGAGGATGACTACAGTGCAAGCTAAATACTGGCTGTGTTTGGGCTTTCTGTACGCATCTTTTATGCTGTTTCCGTAAAGCTCACTTCTTGCATGTTACCAGAACTAGACCAAAAAAAAAGTCAGAAGTGCCAAGAGCCACATAATACGACTCGTTCGTTCTGCCTGATGTTCAACCCTTAACTGCTTTGGAATAGTTGTGTTTCCGTTGCCAAAACCAACGTTTATTCCTAAGTCGGAGAGAGGAGATGGATTGGTGTGGTAAGCGATGGAGAACGGAGGAGTGGGATTTTAAGGATGATTAATACTCTTCTGTACAGAAGCCTTTTTAGATTGTATGGTGTGTATGTATATGGGGCTTTGCTAACCCTTGAGGAGAAACACGGGATGATGCTCATTTATATACATTGTTTCCAGAGAGGATGTTACGGAACGCGAACAAACGAGGGAGTTGTTCATTGTAGCTTTGAAGAATTCTATGAAAAGTAGAATTTTTTAAAAGTATCATTTTATAAATGTTCAAAAATTAGTTAGGGTTATGGAAAACCGTTTGTTTTGCGAATGCAGAATGATTTGCTGGTCAAGATTTATCTTCCGGTCTTGTGCAGGCAAGAGTACTGATGCACGAGCCCTGATACTTTGTTCAACTTGTTGTATTTCATGCAGCCTTTATTAAATTCGAATTCAAAATACAACGTACATACTTTCACTGGCACTAGTAAAAAGTAGTTTGCCCCGAAAAGTTCAAACATAATACTAACGCGTAATACTAATTAAACTGCAGTTGAATCGAGAATAACACGTTGTTAACCCACCATACAAGTAACATACAAGTCAGACACCAACAAATATAGCANCGAAAAGTTCAAACATAATACTAACGCGTAATACTAATTAAACTGCAGTTGAATCGAGAATAACACGTTGTTAACCCACCATACAAGTAACATACAAGTCAGACACCAACAAATATAGCAAAGCATTTTTTTAAATTGGAAATACATTACAAAACCAGTGTTCATAAGGGCAATGTCTTTTTAAAAAGTACCCAATCTCAGTATCTATTATCTGCTTGCAACCGTCTCACTCTACAGAAGAATACTCAGTTCAAGTAGCTCAGCCAATAATATGTGGAGTGGGAGTCCAGTTACCTATAGTATAGAACATTTTTGAATGAACTCAAGTTCAAGAATGCAATTGCAATTGTTTGCAGGTAGTATGTAAAGCTTTATTTTGGGACTACATATGCTTTTAAGTCATTTAATCGATGCCTAGTCAACGTCAATTATCATCATCAAAGGTGTGGTTTACATTACACATGCGAAACATTTTTGATGTGGGTATTACACTTTCTTCAGCATTGGTTGTACCATATCTTCTTAAGCTCGACACATCATAAACTATAATGTATGTTGTGTATAAGAATTATTCATGGAAGGTATGAAGTCGTATAAATGGCGTCTGATATTGTACTTCTTGGCTAAATCTTTGCCAAAGTTTTGCCAATGTTCATATCTATGCATGTATGTAAATATGCATCTTTCTGGCACACAGGATCGTAAGTGTAAAGTTAAAAATCTTTTTCATGTTTTTAGAATGTTGGCATTTAACGAACAGAGTAAAGTAACAGTTTTCGTTGACTTATGAATTAGACTTAGGTGACCAGCACGGTTGAAAAACGTTATGTTGTAGACTTATACATAATTTTACTTTTCGGGATCCGGAAACAGGAAAATCTTATAGAATGTACAACTTAAAATTGCTAATTTGGTTGATGAGTTTAAGTCAAAAGTTTGTATCACAGGTTAGGTCTTTGTTGGGTATATTATTTGGAGGAAATTCCATTCACACTTTGTTGGTACGTTTAAAAAAATATTATAGAGATACAGGAAAGGGAGATATTTTGAGGACACACTTGTTAAGATTTTGTAAATTTGTGTTTAAGCAATAATCTTTGCCAAGCAATAAACACAGGCATTTGAATGCCGAATGCCTCGGGTGCTCACGCCTTGTTTTTGGTTTGCTTGGTTTTTGATTCAATGTAAATAGAACAGAAGACATGACATGATTGTGTAAACTACAGCTTTATGAAAATTTCATGGTCTCAATTGAGGTCTCTGTATTTTGGTAACAATTTGGCGATAGCTTCGGGTTATAACAGGTTTTGTGTTTCATTATTTCCCTGTACAGTGTTAAATTGTAAATAAAACCAACAATTAGCGCTTAAAACGGATATTCTTTCACGTCTAATTTACTTGCTCGGCACCTATTCAAGCATGACCAAACGATGAGCATCGCAAACAACTAACTATCTTTATTCGCATTATAATTCTGATATACGAATGCAATTTTAAAATGCTTAATGTCATCATACTATCTTACACATCTATATAAAAATACGCAAATTAGCTTTAACCATTCGTGATAGTATGGATGGGCGTGGAGGAGCCTTGCTGATTATTTAGTGTTAAGCGCTTTACACTCGTCACTCAATCCATCAAAAACAACAAAGAATTTCCGAACTAACATGAACAACCGTAGGGTTTGTTCGGCACAGGTTTAACCTAACTATGTACAAATCTCATTCTATGTCATTTTGATATATGAATTTCGTACTCATTTGTGTTTTTTTTAATCAGACGTCCTTCTAGTTTCTTGTACAGTTGTCGACTAAGACAATGACCAAAATTTTCAAAAATTTTACAAAATTTACGTAGTCAAAGACGTTTTGTTAACTTGCAATTGCTAACTCATTCTTATTTAGGGAAAGGGAAGGTATACAGGAGAAAGTTTAAATGTTAAACTAGCTAAACTTGATGAAACATACTATACTAATAGTTTACGATTCATGTGTTACATTACACGGATAAAATATATACATATTAGAGCTGGTAGGAGTCCAAATGCCATTTCAAGACAATAGGCTCATTCAAATTAGATACTAAGCATATATCTAAGTAGGATCTATATGCTAACATAACTAACATGCCCAAACTGTTTTGCATTCTCGACGCGAGAAAAGATGAAACCGTAACTCCAGATAGAGATATGATTTGGCTAAGGCTGATGTACATATCCCTTGCGTAAATTAGTATGCATCTCGACAGCGATAAAGCGATTAGCAATAAAAAGGATGTACAAAAATACTTTGATACGATTAGGGCTTGTGGTACAATAACTTTGTTCAACTAACGTTAACCACGAATGCAAAATGCAACCAAAGCATATATATACTATAAGATCATTTTACTTTAACTAAAGCTTACGAAAGGATTAAGCGTTGGCAGACAGCAGATAATTTAATAACTTGAGTCTTTAACAATTACCGGATTATAATAATTACAAGACAAGTATGAAGTTTATACATATTTACATCGATACTCAGGTTTTAGTACAAACCTCGTAAGGATGCTTGTGAAGGGTAACCTACAAAAATCACCAAATAAACCAGGTGCTCTGCATATTTTTTCTCTAACTTGTTTCATGGTTTAGTCGCCAAATGAACATCCTCGCCTGCATATATGCTGCCGATTACTTCGGATGAAAATGTACAATGTACATCAACAGTATGATACTTTATAATTTAATATTGCGATATTCTAATTCTTTATTTTGTATAGATTTATTTTATTCTCTGATTCGATATGTTGATAGTAAATATTGACTTTACAAATTCGCTGTAAAAAGGAATACTTGTTGAGCTGACTTATTTATTTGGTCATCAGTGGCAGATGTTCGGCCCGGTAGAAAAAAAATCTTCAACACTTCAACGTAAACGAAAGGAGTGTTTCGATGAGACCAAAAAGGGTTCATTGAAAATTTTAAAATCGTTCGCCTTAGATACACCGTTTTTTAAGTAAAGTGCTCTGAATCTTTGTATTAATGAAGTTTTGCATTTTGCATGCATTTAATGAGTTCTTTTTTGCAGAACCTTTTTTGTTGATGATGCTGTTATGAGGTTGCATTTTTAGTAGATCTTGACGATAATTTACCAAGATACTTTAAACATACGGTCACAACCCTAGGATGCTTACTTAAAGCAGTTCGCCGATAAGACTAAATGATTTTTTAAACCGAAACAAATCATTTATTCTAATACAAACCTAATTGACTACACATGTCTTCTTATTAATAATTTTAATCAAATACAGTCATCTTCGTGAACAAATTGACCCACATGGCATAAAAATACGCTTATTGAAATCCTACAGTAGTTAAGAAAGCCAAGCTCATACATTTCCAATGCACCCAATCATCCAAAGAACACTTACCTATAGATCCTATATAAATGTTAGTATATCTTTCTTTTGAACCTTCTTTTCTACGAAAAAATATCTAAGAAAGTGAAATGATTTAGGAGTTAGCTATACAGTCACAGAATACCATATATTTACTTGGTCCCAAAACTCGTGTTCACACAATTCCGTATAGAATGTGTGACTTAGCTTCATATTGTTCATATAAATCATTTACAAGCTTACACGGTCAAACTACTCAATTTTTGAATGAAATACTTAACATTGAACTCAATTACACCAATATTGCTAATTATGCGCACAGAAATTTTTTTTCTTTTGCTCATTCTGTCTGTCTCGTTCATAAACATACTTATCTACTCAGGAAAGCATAATATTTACTGCATGCGTATACTATGCGGTACTTGCAAAAGTGAAATTGACTTTGAAACTAGTTTTACGTTAGCACTAATCCGCTTCTATGCACCATGTGCATCACAAATAAAACTGCACAACAGGTTTAAATGTCAAGCTACAAGATCAAAATCTGTCGATAGTAGAATTTTTTAAAAATTACCTGACTAAAACGATACGTATTAAAGAGGCATAGTTAAATACACACAACCTTCCTCCCAGCAATAGTGTAATTGCTAAAATTAAGGAACATTTACCTTTAGAAGAACATCGGGTATCTGACCGCAATCTCTAAACATTTCTCTCCTACGAATTGGGTGCCCCTACTCCCTACCACTATCAAAAACTCAGGAGGCAGCTTTGTCACTATGCAAGTCTTGAAGTCGTTGGCTGCCCAATGCAGGAGGACCAGGAAAGGTGATGCTACCCATTGACTACGGCTTGAAGAAGATAACCACGAATTATTGTAGTAATGATTGATGGTATTCATAAATCGAAGAAAGCGTACTTCTTTACTACTATGCTTAGACTGTAAGGCGCACACACAGTCTATATAGTTGATAGTTTTGTACCGTGGAAGATACCAACATACCAAAACCAACTCGGTCCAAGAAATGTCATCCAACTTTTCCCATGACTTTCCACTATAAACAGCGTCAAATTTTATTCAGAGACATCATTCAATACTCATAAAATTAGTACACATACTATATATAATTAAATCTCTTGTCCTCGATTCCGGGAACTACCATAAATGAGTCAAGTATAGATTGACTTCTTCTAAGTAACTCTAAAACTGCATTTGTATGGCAGTAAAAAATACTGCAATAATATTTATTTATTAACATCTACATACTTTAATTGTAAATATGATTAAGTTTAATTGTTACTGCCTTAATGCACCTACATGTTAAATGAACGGGAATTATTATAAAGCTACAATTATTGTATTAATTTGTATTGTAAGCAGCAGTAAAAACAAGTATATAACTGTAAAGTGTTGACTTTTGTTCACAATACAGTTACGTTACGTATGATAAATTGTCGGGAAATATTAATACTACGTAAGTCTGTAAAATATAAAATATTTAAATACACCATTAATAACACACGCATCGTTCTCTTCATATTATTGACTATTAAAGAAGACATTTCAATAGATTTTTAAATGCCGTTTCAGCACAGTATACATAGACAGCTATCACAAAAATAAATTGCATGCATATTTAAATACATAAAAAATTAACCAGCGTACATATATGACTTTCATCAAATATATTTCGTGTATACAAATAAAATTTGTGTCACGTCTCTTTTCATTTACCCCTAGTTTTGAAGAGACGAATCGTTCGCTTGCAGGTATATAGCATTGGCTGGTATAATCATTCTTTTGTTTTAGCATTTATGTTACATATTATGTATTTTAGTTAAAGTTTGTTTACGGATACTGAAAGAACTCCTCGGTCTTGTATTTCAAGAGATGAGATTCATAACCAGATAATTTAATTGAAACCCTTCTATTTGTAGTTTTTCATAATGATACAAAATTCTTATATACGTAAGTTTATACCACTAAGGAAAATTAAATTAATTACTTGTAAATGACTATTTGATTTTGGTACATAGTACTGACTTCTCGAAAAATTAAACTCGTGATAAGTTGCGATTGCGAATGTAAACAGGGTATTCAAGTTAAATGACATTACATAGAGTAAAAGACAAAAAAGACTTCAAGTTGCATTCTCTTAGAGCGATTTGTACTTTACAAAAATATTTTAAAATAAAACTATAGAAAGGACTATTATTTGACTATAATGTCAGAATCACGTTAGTTAGCTGAGATCTACGGAAAATTGGTTTAAACTCTGAGGTCAAACGAAACTGTTCTATAAAATACTGACTGCAAAATACATACAACCACGGAATAGACGATACCCAACCACTAATCGCTACATGACGGGTAAGTGAAAATTTAATACATAAAGATAAATTAATACTAACCTTACAAACAGAAACAAATGGAACATTTTATATAAGTTTTAACAACATACATACTATGTGGATGTGGATGCTCACTGTTACCTAAAGCAGAATATATGTACATATTTCACACAAATACCTATACAGATGCTGGGGTTTGGTACAGGGCAAAAAATAAAATACGAAAGATTTGAACACGCAAACAGTGTTCAATGATTAAATATTTTTATGAAGTAATATTACAAGAATAATTACGTTTAGGGACTACTAAAATCTCCATAATCTCGAAAGCTTTCGTAATACCGCTGATGCCGTTTGCTTTGTTGATTTAAATCACAACCAAACCCTTCCCTTGGATTCATATTCCCTGCAAAACTTAGTGATGTGCACCTATACAGCTTAATTTTTGGTATATTTTAAGAAATCAAATTTCATTCTCTTTGGCGGACATTGTCAAATCTGTCACAGTAAGTGTGAAATAGTACTCTTTCAGCTCCCTATTTTATTTGAGTTGTCTTTCGCCTCCATTCTCTGAGGAACACCTGAAGCTCCTCCTCCATCATTTTGGTTTATCACTTGCGTATTTTGAATCGATGTACTTTGCTGATGAGTGATGCCATTTTCAAGCTGAGATTGTTGATGATCATGATGATGGTTACTTACTTCAGCCATCTGTATAAGAAAATATTAATGCAATAATTAATTACTTCAATGCGGTTAACACAATAAATCGTACTCACCAAAAATGTTATCGGTTTCTTACCATAATTACTCTGTCATTACTGTCAGGCTTCGTGTATTCACAAATTTGATAGATTTTGTCATTCTAAAATGTACACGGAAAACAATTAATCAAACCGTAATTACCATCATATAATAAATCCATCAGGTCTTAAATGTTTTCTTCCTTTATTAAGTGACAATACGTACATGCATAACCTGGCCATTAGCGTTTACAGCAACGAGTTGATTTTGATTAGGGTCTCCAGTCAGTACACTTAATGGTATTGTCGTAATTGGTGTTGGTTCACCTTCGGTTCCTGGCTCGACTTTCGGCATGACCATTGGTGCAACGACCTGTACATTATATGATCATAATTGGGGTGCGTGATTAAAATATATTCTGGTTTTTGGTTAAATAGCACACAGCATTCATTAATACATTTTAATATTACGAAATGTTAGCTATTAACTTAGTACCCAAAAAGCAAATGTGAAGGCAATAATGTGGGATAACTGCGTTTACTGCAATGAGTTAAGGTCTGAACAATTTTGCATCAGAATTCAGAAGCAATACTCATCACTCACATGAGGAAAGTTACCAATTTCCATCTTTGGCTGCATCGGAGGATAGTGATTTTCAAAAAAATTTCCACTCTCATGTTCCATCTTACACTTAGGCTGAACTAAAAATCTTCTCTAACCAACAAAAACAAAAAAAGCAAACAAATCATAAAAATAAAAGGTTCCCAGTAAACAATAAACAATAAACTTGCAAAATTGTAATGCTACAAAAAACCATTGTCAAAAAAATGTGCACAAATGAATCGTGACTATAGGATTGCACAAAATTGGGCACTAATACTATTACTACCATTACACAAAGTATTATACAAGAAATAAAATTATATTTTTAGTAAAAGTCCAGTTTCAGTTTTAATTAAGCATGATCGTATAATGAGTTTGTATGTAGGTATGTTCACACCTGTATGGAGCCATCGGCTCCTTGTTGTGCTTGTATTTGAGAAATATTGGCAACAACAGTCTGATACATGTTGTGCGGAACTGGGACTGTGATCATACCAGATACAGTTACTGGATAAGCATGACCGTCCTCTCCAGTAAGAATGATTTGTCCTTCCTGTGTAAGAGCTGCTTGAGCTACACTGTTCAAGTCAACAGCAACTGGCATTTCATTAGTGCCGTCGTGATGACCTGTGACTTCAGCTAATGTCTGAACTGCTTGTACTGTTTGTGTTCCTTCACCAGTGTGCTGAAGCTTTTAGACAGACATTCAAAACACACTTGTTATAGTTTAAACTGTAAAACAATAGCCTATAATTATAAAGTCAGGTGGCTAATTTTTTTGTAATGCCACCAACCACTCCATACTGTAATTAAATAGACATATACTTTAGCATAGTTTGATTTACACTCGCAACAATACCACTAAAATACACAAACCCATATAGCCATTACCATATAACCAACTAGACCAACAATCAACAATGCAACTACAATGGCTAATAAA
>JAHZNG010000125.1:0-11029 GCA_027744375.1 Orchesellides sinensis
CAACCTTAGAAATGTAATTAATTTGGACTTTATAAGCGCTGGGACACGCTTTTGCCTAAAGTTTTTCAAAATTACAATGGACTGTTCAACCCGGGATTCATAACATTCCAAGAGCAACTGTTTTGTTCTGATGTCTATCCACGAACTCCTTCACGGTGGACACCATGCTCAAGCCCATTTGTGTGCACGTACACCGTTATTAAATCCCTTCTTTTTCACCTGTGTAGGACACTTCCTTGCTCCTGTTGCACAGTAATAAAATGTTACTTTGCATGATTCTAGTTTCGCATTGTGTCTAAGTCGCCATTCGTTTCTAAGATTTTCTTCCGTAACTAAACAATTCCTGCAGTTTAAACAGCGCTGGGCTTGAAGTTCTCACGGTTCTCCATTTTTGACTTTGAGCAATGGTGGCTTGTTTTAAAATGAAATGAGAATAGATGCAGAACTAAGATTTACAATGAACCTTGCCAGCCGTTTTATCAATTTAATGTATCTGCATTTTACTAGAGTATCATATTTCCTCCAAATATTGGATTGTGGATGCAAAAATTCAAATCTGTGGATGAAAGATCAGTTTTAGAGGATCCACGTATTTTTCCCGTTAAAAATCTTCGTTTGCATATATGACGAACACCAGTTGTCATTTACCATTGAAGATAATTTAGACTTTTTTATTAGATTTTTTATCGCTTTGGTTTACAGACGGAAAATTCATCGTTTTGTTTAGAGAAAAGTTTCAGCTTTCATTCAGATTCCTTCCGCTTCTCCCTAAGTCATACACTCATTTTATTTCATTGGAAGACGGTTAGTACCTAGTGAAAATAATAATAATAACGGTAAATAGCTTCAAGAAAAAATAACAATGGATACACCCACCCCGAGTAAAATATGTTAACAAAAAAAGAGCGTTTTTCTGCATGAGACCGTTTTGCTAATACATAAAGAGGAAATGAGGAACAAAATCCGTTTTAGAGATGAAAAATTACCCTGCCGTAAACACAATAACTAAACGGGAAGCAACCCGGAGCCAAAGAAAACTCATCTCATCACGTTGTACTAAAATAAATACTTTATATGCGTAGGTATTATAAAATTCTAGATGAACTATAATGATATTGTATACTGTTGCATGCATATATCGCAATTTAACGTGAAAAGCTAATAACTCGCTATTTTTGTCACACTGTGTACTGCTTGTCGTCCTATTTGTAACGTTCATTTACTTACGCCACCATTACCGCCCACCTTTGTGTTTTGTATAATTGTGTTTTAGGTAATTTACAAGAGTCTAATGCACGTCTGAGTTTCAATATTATTATTATCATGTATATTTTAGTTTAGGACAAGGTGGTCTAGCTGCTTTGATGTTAAATTGTTTAAGGTTTTTTCTATTTTCATTATGTTTTGAAGCTTTAACAAGCATAGCGTTTTTGTAATATTGAGGAGGAGATCTAGTTTCCGGTCCCTAAAAGAAATAATATAATATCATTACCTGATTCATTCCACTTATAAATTTATAATCTTTACATTCTGTACTATTTGGTCAGGTTCCATTTTTCATGAATTCTTTCTGCTCCCTTCTAGCTGCTTATTTTATTCATTACACCAGGGCAGCAAATAATTAGCCTAAACTGTATACTAAATACAAGTTTTTGGAATTCAAAGCACTTAGTAAAATTTCAATCATGACAAACTGCGTAATTTGCATACACTTATAAATATAAATGAATGTATATGTACACACATGTAATATAATAGAAAAATGATCTGAAGCGGACCAGGACGGATTTGTTGGCCAATGAAGTGCACTTTAAAGTACATCCATACCCCACACTATGCATATACATCAATGTAATATTTCACCTACGCACACCATTGTTTCTGTCTCTCTATTGCTATGTTTCTGTTTAGTCAGTTAATAAATTATAATTTATAATGTGTATTGCATGTCGAATTTTAGATGGAGCTAGGCTCATAGCATCGAAATATGCACATGTATCATGTACTGCTGGTTGAGGCATCTTTATTAAAAATCAACCTTCAGTTCACAAGCGGAATTCCCTTTGATGTGGAAATAGAAACATTATCATCTACTGAACGATCAAATGGTTTCCTACAACAGGTAAAAACAAGCAATAAATAACTTATGGGTGCTCACCGATTGATACTTCTGTGTCGCTAAATTTTACTTTTCCTTTTATTTTGAATCCATGCTATAAACTGACAATTCGTCTCATATGTATATGTATAGTATTTAACTCTGTTTAATTTCTAATTCTGAAAGCAATTCTAGGAGTTTTTGCTCAATGATAACCAGGTATTTCCTTTTAACCGACTAAAATCGAAAAGTCTCATAACGCGCTCTTTAGTTTTAACGACCGTGTTACAGATAAAAAATTTAGTCTTTTGTTCCTTTTAGAGATACACATTCTTGGCATTCATTTGTGAGACACAAGACTGAAAATTGGTAGTTTGAAAGATGGTTTGATTCACATCTAAGATCCTGTTAGGTTGGCAATGTCTTCCTATTTTTTCCTCAAATATTTGGTTTTAGTTTTTTCTGCTCTATGTAAGCGTATTTGATGAAATTTGATCCCAACTTGACGCTAAAATCTCAATCTCAATGTTCGACTTGCAAGGAAGACAGAGGCTATCTTCAAATGCCCCAGTTGTTTTTGTTTGTAGGTGAAAGCATTCTACTTGTGATCTGTCATCGTTTGATAGAATGAATACATACATTGCAAAGTGTACAGTAATGGTGAGATATTTCTTTTGTGAGAAACTGCACCAAGCCAAAGTAAAAACCTTGGGATATCCTACTGCATTCTCTCTAAGTGGCTTGAAGACAAGATATATTAAGGATGTAGGAAAAAATTCTGATTTTCAGCACGTATTTTTGGCTTAAGTCATCGGCTTAGTAGATGAATCCTGTTTTGTAAACAACTATGCGGAACATCTCCATGATATGTAACAAAGCAAACACATGTCTACACAGGAAACTAATGCAATATCATTTTGACTAAGTTACTCCTATGTCATGTTGCGTAAAAGTACCATTGATCTTGCGAACCATGAAAATGCAATATAAATGGTAAAAGTAAAGATTCTCTGAGACGCAAGTTGTGTACTAAGTCAGTCTCTGAGCCCCAAATGATACTTGAATCTGAACAAAGAAGAATGCAGACTGGGGCTGTCATGTAAATGGCGCCTATTACAATGCAACGCTCATCCAGCTCTTTCCTTATCTTATCACAGTTAATAGAGAAGTCGAAGAGTTGATGTAAAAATTGTGAAGGGTAAAACGTATGAAGGCCTTTTACACGGTGTTTAATGATGATACTATGTACTTCATATTTTACTGATGTCCTCACCTAATCTTATCTTGAACATACACAAAATGTAAAACGTATTCGCGTACTCAACTTAAAATTAGTATGGCTCAAAAGAAATTTAGTGGAACAAACGTATAGTATACCTATGGTTGCCCCAATTTTTGATGTCGGTTGTTCCTATACCACATTACATAATATGTTCAAATGAAGCTTATCTGTAAGCAAGAGAAATGTCCGGAATGTCTTTAAGATTACTTGTAAAATGTGATCCACTCCTTCAAAGATGTCATACATGTTTGGTTCCGGTATATTAATACATTATATAAGAGTGGATCCTGGTACAATTAATGACGTCTCAAGAGTCCGTTTTTCAGTTATTATTCACAGAGCTTCCTACGTCATTACGACTGTAATTTTAGAATACAAACTCTGTTTTCATTCGGTGAAAGTTGTATGACGATCGTGAAAGAAAAATATAACAGTAATGTAGTACATTTCAACTTGTGCTTGTTAGAACATTAATCCTTCCATTTACAGACATTACGATTTCGCCAATTAATTACCTACATGCATAAGGATAATGCATGAAATATGGGCAGCCATATTCTGTTATTTTTGTACTATGTGATATTCTTATCATGACAGTATCAGTATCGCTCGATCATTGAGTGTTCCATATATATAATAATACTTGTGTATAAAACTACTTAAAGTACATGATATGAAAGCATTTCCCAGGAATTTCCAATTCTCATTCCTATTTGCCCATTGCTATCTCGTATGGAAATACACATATATCATACATCTGTATTTCTGCAAAACCAAGTGCAAACTGAAATTATAAATGGTGGAAATTTATCACCATCAAAAGGAACCCCTCCAGATCGACATATTTATTGTTGAATCCACTCTTCTTCATTACTTTATAGAACAAATACAAACGAAAGCAAATGAAAGATCTGGAAAATGACAGATACGAGGATGCAAACAACGGTGAAAGCGTTCGGGGGATTTTTTTTACGTCAGACTGCCTACGATGTACGATGCGTTTAATAGATCGCCTCAATTTTTGTTTATGATATACCTACATAGTTGTATTGGTGACATTTTCATGATAACTTTATAAATGAAGTGACATTTAAAATCCAAAAATGTTACATATACGTAAAAGGATGTATTTTTTTAAGATCCGGAATTTTATCTGAGCCACTTCAGTTTATTAAAAGGTTTTGTCTAAAGGAACTTAAATAACACTACATACTCTGACATACATTTCCGCTTTATTACAAAGTATGTGATTTAAGGAAATTAAAATTAGCAAAAGTAAAGGTAAGGGTTGAATTAGGAACAGTTGAAAGGAGAACAGTTAAATTAAACAAAAATAGGAAGGAGTTATATAGAATCAATTTTGTGAAGTTATAAAAAGGTCATAAGGGATTTGTAATTCGGCTTTTCTTGCTACCCACACGAAAAAAAACGTTAATGCTCCAATAAGTTACAAAGCTTCATATGTATTCTCAATAACAATTGAAAAGTTTTGTATTGGGTAGAAAATGTAAAAACGTATTTCAAAACTGATGGATTTGAAAAAACTTCATTAATGCATTCTTCGTATTGTAAATGTTTTAAAGCATCTCGTGTATATTCAATTCATCTCTCATATGCCTACCACTGTTCAAATACTTTGTGCACATTTCCAAAAATATCTTTCACTATGCTGTAAATTTAAATTCGGTATGAATTATTGTGCTTTCACATTTTCCCAAAGCCTCCGCGCCCACTCATTTCAATGTTACATTTCATCATTTCTACCTCATCAGTAAACCTCATTTTATGATTGCCCAACTCTGCATATAAACAGGGAGAAAAAACTTGTTTGAAATACCTATCTTACTAGGATGTTTTATGTAACGCAAGTATGCTACTCTTTTGTACTTTTATTCCAAGTCATACACGTCCAAGGAAATCTTTCCTTTGGGAAGTGTTAAATTTTTCAGCACGGCTAAAATTTTCTCCACTTTTTATAGACACTTGATGATGATAATGGTGATGTGTCTGATGCTGATGACGGGCAGATTCTAGGGGTGAGCAGAGATATCTACCGCTTGGGATGATAATAATAAGTAAAGTATCAAAAATGGGGAAGAAACTTTCAAGTCAAAAGAGCAAAGTGGAAGCGGTGTATATATATTGTAGTGCTTTTGAAACTGAATATGAACAAATCGGGTATTTCCTTGCCATGTCGCTACTTTAGGTAATGTATGCATTCATATTAGTGTAATCAGTATAAAACAACCAACGATAGGCTAAACTGTTACCTATGTTTATGCACAAACTGAAACTTAGACTTTGTTCCTTTGCTCCGTTTTAAGCATTAAGCTATTATCATCATAATATTCATCTTTCATTACCTTATGTACATTTTTGCACCGTGAAATAGAATATCTGCGGCAGTATGTGCTGAAAGAAGTATTTACTGGGCGGATATAAAAAACTTTCATCGCAATTTCCCATTACAAAAAAACCTGGCTTCTCCAGTATATGCTAGTATTTATACTCTTTTTACTCTGTACTCACTATACATTCCCCATTCTTAGTTTCTATTCTTTTTCAACTACTTCGTGCTATGATATGTTATACTATATTTAGGGTATACAAATTTCAAAGCATACTTTCACAGCGTACACTACGTCACGTCGGAATTATACGTTTTTGG
The DNA here is from genome assembly GCA_027744375.1 of Orchesellides sinensis. Classification (NCBI taxonomy): domain Eukaryota; kingdom Metazoa; phylum Arthropoda; class Collembola; order Entomobryomorpha; family Orchesellidae; genus Orchesellides; species Orchesellides sinensis. Next base: position 6,049 of record JAHZNG010000125.1, read on the forward strand.
CTTTTTGTTAGGATCTAAATAATACATTGATAAAGCTACACCTGATGCATCTTCAAAGGATTATCATGCTTTGGAGTAACACAAAAACCAAACATTAGTCATGTAAACAATAGATTAGGGTTGTTGATTGGTAAAGGTGCTATTCCACTGCTACTGCATGTACACGTTGGGGATTGCCTTATGGCCAATACAATACTTACACCAGGCTCAGACATGTCCATAAATTGGGATAAGGGTTGCAAATTTTAAAGCATTACTGCCCCTTGACCTTTTCAACATAAACGTATTTTACATATATATACATTTCTAGGATTCCATAGGCTAGGACTTTTAGGCAACTCCTTGCAAACTAATTAGGCAATGGGTAAGTGTGCGGGGATAAAACTAAGCCTAAAATAAAATCATACATTACTTTAGAATGCTTTCTACTAATTTGAAAATAAAAAATCATGTGACAACATGATGAATGAATCAAACATCATCCGATGCTTTAATCTAGCTTGAAATAAAATGAGAAATATGATTAAGTCATAGGGGAGTTGGGAATGACCAAAAGCCAAAAGCATTTAAAGCTTTAAGTGGATAATAAGAATGAGCTGAAGACATGTCATATTTACGAGATACTACAACGGCATTTCCACGAACTAGATACATACGAGTATTTCATTTATTGCGTCATGAATCACAAGTAAAATTAGCTTTAATGGTTTTGTCAAAAATGTATATTTTTCACAGGCCTTTCACTACAAAGCTTTTAGGATAAGAACAGGTTAAAAAGCTACTTTGATTACTCGGCTCGATATTTACGTGGAACGGTATTCACACTAAATGCTCTGTAATAACTGTAATTACGCGATGAGTAGATAATTGGACACAACACAACTGCTAATGAAATTTAAATTTCAGCTTGCGTCAGTATTCTATTTTTATTTACCAGTAATACAATCAAGTTTTGTCCCATTCGGATAATTTTTGCCTTAGCCAGTAATTACGAATTACAACATTAAAAGGCCACCATCCCTATGCCTATGTGGGTAAACAATGCATCAGTAACAAAATATAAAAAACTGAAACGTCGGACTTGGTACTTTATCTGGGTAAAACTTTGCTTCGGGGTTTTGTGAGACGAACACCTTAAAAGCTCAGATATGACTTACGATACAACAAATACGTCAACGAAAGCAATACAAATAAAAAATCATGAATTCATCCACTTACCTAAAAAGCTGTGGACCGCAGTTGAGTTTCCAAATAACTGCCTTGTCAACTTGACGACTTCTTTCCCGATGACTTTATATGGCGGTGGTGAAAAGAAGTAAAAGTTTAGTGGAAAACTTCAGCGATAAGTTGGACAGACCCAGAAATAAAGGCAAACTCCTGGGGAGGAAGGAAAGAGAAGATGTACTTTGTGTTTTGTGAAACTCTGAGGAAAGTGAAATCTTCTTCTGATAGACTTGACTCTAAAAGTGCACCGTAATCTGTGATAGTATCTTTTCCGCCTCTCAAGATATTCCCAACGATGACGATTACAGAAAACGGTTTTGTTTTGTTGTGAAAAATTATGTATTTTCTCTGATGTCTGCTTTCTTCTTTTTAGTTTTGCCTTTTACTACTTTTACTTTGCTGATGTAGCCAATTATTGTATATATGCGTTGTTTGCTCGATGCTACTTTGTTGCTGTTTTTTTTAGCGTTTCTCCTTCTGTTTGGCTCTCTTCTTTTGTCAGACGGTTCAGGCAAGACTGTGAACAGTTCCACATGAAAACTATCAATATATACACGGGGAGAAACGCGAGAAAGTTTGGTCATGTTCAACATGTTTTCTTTGTAACCAGCCCAAGCCACCTAATATAACATGCAACTGCATAACAAAGACGGGAAGCATTGCCGAGGGTATAAGCTCATGCACACATATTCGTCGTTCTTTCTTGCTCATATGCTCTTTCTCTGTGTCGTTACTTACTCACCCTATACTCTGAAGATGACAAAGAAGGAAAACGGACGCCTGGCTCACTGGAAGCATTCCATGCTATACTAAATTCTATCTGTTACGATAAAAGCGTACTTTGTATTGCAGTACCTATTACACAAACATACCTATTAATAAGATGAATAAATATTTGACTAAATGTACTCATTTAGCATTGTTAACATTTACAACTTGGATTTTTTTACCCTATATACCCTGTCAATGGGATCTTCACTAAAACTACGCTTTTTAATCTTTCAATTGCTGAATACTTACCCAACGAGCACAAATCGAACGAAATTATTATTTTTGTGAAATAATACTAAAATTTTTAGCCATTGAAAGCTGTATTTTTTACAAATAGCGTAATTTATACAGTAAATGGTAAATCAAGGGCTCTTCGATTTGTACACGCAATGTTACAATGCAAAACGATGTCATATTTCTTCCGTTACTTTCCATCTACCTAATTCAGTGCTTCAGTTTCGGTGCATCCCACTCAGACAGGATATATTTGTAAGTTTATAATGTAAATACTGATGGAGTTATACATATGGTAAATGAAATGCTTGTGTTGGATCTTATACAACTCCCATAGCACTCGGAATCTGGGGTCTAAAGTTATTTATTATTGCTATTATCATTGCACCATACAGCAGTATTTCAATGGCATTAAGAGATGAGGATTTTGCCCGGGGAAATAAAAGAAAAAATTTCCTCCCACACACTTTCTCTCCTTCAGATTCCACTTCCAGTCCGAGAACTTTTAAAGCTAAAAACTGTTTTTCTCCAGATCTTTTCATGTTAACTAGGCTGTAAGCATCCTGTGCGATTACCAATTCACCCCTAAAAGCAAATCATCTCGACACAAATACATAAGTAACAAATTTAGAGCTAAGTTAAGCATTACTACACTGACTAGATACCCTTAAAAGCTGAAGGTTTGTAGAATGCATGTAACCACGCTAAAAACGATAGACATTCTTGCTTTCATAGACACTGGACCATGTTTTGAGCAGTGCAATCGGGAAAACCCTGTTAAGTAGCACGATAGAAGGGTTACATTGCTCAGATTCACCAAACCTGACAAAAGAAGAGCACAGTCAAGCTGTCAAGCGATATACGAATAGGAAGAAGAATTTTAAGGAAAGAAATATAAAGAAAGGTATTACGAATTTCGTTTGTAATTCCATAAACCCCCACGTAGGTATTCATGACGTGGAGAAAGAACACAAGTGTACATACTATATACAGATTCCGTGTACCGGTAACAATTTCTAAGGAACATTGCTGGGACTGGGAGACTCACTCAAGTACAAACGAAAGACCGGCAAAAAATCATTTGCGTCATCGAATAACTTTTTAGGAAAAGTATTTGTGAAATAAGCGTTGGTGTTCCTAGTTCAACCCAATAGACAAGCTGGAACTTTCTGTGGTTCATATGCATGTAAGCTTGTACTTGTCTTCTTTCCGACATTCATAAATTGCTTTGTTCTACCTTGCCCTTGCAAAGTGTTCAGCTTTGATTTGAAACTACTTGGAAAATTCATAGGTACTTTTTCGTTTATCGTTCGACCTTTCAATTTACGTGTTTGTTTTATTAGTCTTATTCTCGTTATAAGTTCACTAAAAGTAGCATCCCTTTCTATGCTTTTCTGGATTTGTCTTCATATAATGTACCTCTTCGAGATGTGCAGTAAAAATTCCACCTGTTCCTCAAAAATCGTCTTCAGTGTAGTTTCGCAACTTGTTAAGGCAGTCTTGAGTGTAGCCTTTCGCTTCTATCAATTTATGTACAAAAATGAATTTACTGATCGTGAAATTAACTCTCTACAGTTCATTTTGTATTATAAGTAAAAAGATTACGTTCAGTATTAACACAACAACAACATTGTTTTATAAGGTGGCCCGGTTAGAAACTTTGACATTTATCATTTAATTTGTCAAATCAAATTTTAATTTTTGCAACTTGTGGTGAGTAATGAAATAGCAACAGTTGCATGAAATCGTTTGTTTTGCATCTGGTAGATAAAGTCACGTTACATGAATTCACAAATGGTATCGTTGTCTGATTTCATTAGAATTGCATTAAACATGTTTGTAAAACATTGCGAATTCTTTGACAAGGTCTACCATAATTAGATTAGATCAAATATAATCAGCTTTTAAAAAACGCAAGTCAAACTGTCAACAAATACGATAAACAAGCCAATGACATGATGTATTAAACTGAATACCAATCCTGAAAGGTTTCTAGCGTAAGAACGTTTTCATGGATTGAAGAAGAAGGCAGTATGAGAAAAAGCCAAATTATATTGTTAAACCACTAGGTTTTAATAGTTTTCAGATATAAGTTTCTATTAGCTGCCCTCAGCAGATATTCGATGCAGTCTGAAAATAACATTTTGTTCGATTGGGTTTCATTTCTTGTTCTAAAATTGTCTCTTTTTTATTTGCAGAGCTTTTGTTTTAATCATCGTTTCACATAGGTACATAAGAAGGACAAAACGGTTAATTTGATATATAATAATAGGAATAGGTATAAGTTTGTGAGTACAAAGCAGTTGAGAATTCTCTGTATTAAGTAGCCCAATCAACAGCCATGAGATGTATGTCATCGTAAATGGCTGACTTGTGATTTGTGCATGGATCACAGAATCGAAAAAAGTATGTGATGGGATGATAGATAAATGTTTTATTGATTCTGAAATCTGATTTTTTAACTCAGCACTTTTAGACAAGACAATTCCCGAAATGCAGACAAGATGATTGACATACTCTTATGACCTTCTTGTATTTTTATCCATTAAACAAGTACCCCTTTCATTTTCTCAGCTAACTATGTATGAATAGGCAATCAAAATGGTTTCATAGTCAAACATCGATTTTGGAAGAAACGATTTTATAACCTTTCACACCTTATTTCCAAAGATTTATATTTTCTAGTGTTTCATGCTTTACTGATGTCGCCACGCGTGCATTATGCCCATATTCCCAATCAGGATTTTTCGTG
>JAHZNG010000127.1:0-10113 GCA_027744375.1 Orchesellides sinensis
AGCATCAACCTGACATTTTGTCTAAAGGAATTTCATCAAAAAGTACTTTCATATCCTCTACTGAATCCTAAGAACAAAATGAACGAAATAAACAAATTCGTACACTAAATTTTGTGTACATTCAATATTTTGTTGTACGATTTTAAAAAGTTCAACCTACAATTGCAACCCCTGCCATTCCAACATCACCCTGTACTCTAGGATGGTCCGAGTCATATCCACAATGTGTCGCAAGATCAAACGCTACAGAAAGACCTTGTTGTCCAGCTTTGATATTTTCCTTGTAAAATTTGTTACTTTCTTCAACAGTGGAAAACCCTGCGTACTGCCTGATTGTCCAGGGCCGCTTGGAATACATTGTAGCATAAGGACCGCGGGTAAATGGGAATCTTCCTGGAATCTCATGCTGGACGCTACACAAATCATTAAAGAAGCATACCTAAACCTTTTCCATTACAGAAATTCAGCGAATTATTTCTGAATTAATGTATTATGACTTTTAGTTTCATTTACTTCTTAGTGTCCTCGGCAGTATACAATGGTTTAATCACCACATCTTCATTAGTATACCACAAAAGCTCATCTGCTGGATCTTTGCCTTTCAGTTCTTTCTTTGCCAACTTTGACCATTCTTGGTCCATATGAATCGCTCTAACGGAAGTTGACTGGATATGCTATAATCGATAACAATGATGTTTGGTCAGAGGGTGGAGTATATAATCATTATAATAAGCCGGATGCTAATCGTTTCATATCAATATTTGCATAACATTGTTTTTAAAAGTTTCGATTAGGCAATTTACCTTCGACAAGCCATATTTAATATGACAATGCCGAATAATCTTGTGCAGGTTGCGGTGCATTTCGATTGTTGTTAAATTAACTTTGCATTCTCGTCCTGAGTTAATTCCTCATCAATTACTTTTTCAAAATACTACTCACATCCACATTCTTTGCAAGAATTTTTCTCGTGAATGTTAAAACACAAATTTCAACTTATATAAAAAAAACCAATCAACAGTATTTTTTAGATACTTCATCCAATGGTTGTAAATTTCACCATTAATCTAAATGCATTTACATTTATTTAAGGTATTTTAAATGTTACGCTAAATGCACATGTACAATGCAATGTTTACTATTTTCTCGTTTCTCCAACAGGTTCCAGCTGTACCAACATCTTCATCTTAGCAATGGTATCAACTGGTCATGGTTATCCCGGCTCTGACTGCTTTCAGGATGATCACATGAACTTGTGTTCATGAGAAAACAGAAAATAAAGCATACTTACCTATGTGTAAGTGTATGTATGTACATATGTACGTTGTACTACATAATACCTAAAGCAATACGGTCCATCCAAAGGTATTCCCTATTAAAATGTAAACCCTTTTATCACTTCATCTATAGACTAAAGCTGTATAGTTTTATGGCATACCGTGGTTTTATCCTTTCAACTCAATGCATGGCTCATATTTAAAATTTAAACGTGCTTTTAGTTAACTAATAGCTTCATGTGTAGACTTACATTTATTACTTTGCACATTTTTAATATCTGTAACCACTCTAAATCATACACACCCATCTTCTATCACTATTTAAATTCATTTGACGTCATCCACGATATGAGGGAATACGCGGCACGTGTCGCATATAGTGAACTAATTCATAAATTACAAAATCAAGCCAAATCATCCTTTAATGTACGTTTGTCGGGTTTCCTATCGCAATTATTGTAAGTGTCTTCGCAATTATTTTATTGAATAATCATTTACACCTGCCTATTAACAATCAGTAATCCATTGATAAAAAATTGTCCAGTCAGCAACAGCATCCACAATGGTCTTCAAACCGAATCTTCTTAATGTAATCTCAAATGCATTGGCAGCCCTACTTGATGCCATTTTTGGCCTAAAGATTCCTTCGGTCATTTATGACTTCATCTTTATGCCCTATCTATAATGTCCATATTTACCAAATAGAGCCAGCAGAATCTAGAAAAGTTCATGATCACCAAAACCCAAGCTTTATCAGTCCTTATCCACAAGGATGTCTCAAACTACCCCTAAGAATATAATTGCTACCTAAACTATTATTATATAACATAAAATGCTCCTAATTTGCAATATTGCAATATATGTATGCGTTGCCTTCTTTTTTAACACAACCGGCGTGGTTCTGATGGTGACGAGAGCAGAAAACGAGGTTAGCCGAAGAATTTTACCAAAAGCATGCACAAGAGGAGAACCCGAGCGAAAAAGGATGAGGATAATGTTGAAAATGAAGAAAAGGCTGTTTCATACTGTATTGCTCTACTCTATACCTTATCCACGTTTTCTTTTTACTTAGCATTTTAAAGAAAGGGTGATAGTAAAGTTATGTTACATATTGCAGAAAGGTAAGTTTAGGCTTTTATAGGTATTTCATAACTATAGGATTTCCTTCAGACATCTAATGTACTTCTCAAGTATAAGTATAAATGGACTTTGTACATATCCCACATGCAAATATGTGTCGTCCTATGTACACGTTGTGTCTAGCAGCTGGGAAGATTGGGATGTATCTGCATATATGTTGCCAGACATACAAAACCTCTTCCTCGTTTTCCGACATTTTTATCTTCACCCAGCAGGATCCATAGTTGCTGGCTGAATGCCATGCTAAATTGTATGGGAGTAAAAGATACATGCTAAGAATCTCTTCTGTGGTTCATTCGCCGTGTAAAGTAATACATTTCACTCATTCAGTCACAAGGTAGCTCACTCTCACAAGTTCATTGGTATTGCATCAGTTCAGTCTGAGCGTGGATCTAAAAGTTCCTGGAATTTTTCCATTTAAATTATTTCTGGTAAGAAAGTTTATAAATGGAACATTTGTGATTGAGAGATACTTAAGCAATGCTTTCAAATATTTTGTTGGGGAGTATTAATATTTATTTTGGAAAGGACACAGGTTTAGGATAGGATATATAGGCCAAATTTAATCTATTGGTTATTAAAGTGGCTGGATTTTTCTAAAATGGGGTGCTTTGTGATTGAGCAAGTAATTGGGAGGGTTTAAATGGAGGTTTTACTAAAAGGTGTAGAATGTAGGGGGAGGCTGGTTTAGTAGGGTTTGGGGCTATCTTCCGAGGAAATAATTACATATTGCCAGTATATGTAGTATTTACAGTTTAATTAAGAAATGGATGTAGGTCCTCGGTTGGACTGGAGGCGTGGCTTTACTGAAGATGAGGTACTTTCAACTTTGGGGTTCACCTGGATTGGGGGCTTGGGGGTGGGGTTGACCCTTACCTTCATTTACTATAAGTTGTTCAAAAGCGTGTTTTAAAGTTAGATGGTTTCCGAGCCAACTTGGAGTGCAATGTCCTTCTCAGTTTTCTTTCTTTTAAATGCAACCGTAGTTATTTTCTACCGTCTTGCTATTTCAGTGAATTGGGCGTTTGTTTGATGTAAATGCACATGCAGGTAGGCAAGAAAGTAAAGTACTCATTTTACCAGTCATCATTTGCCTGGTTAATTGATTAATTAGAGCCGGAGGGCTGGGATCTGAAATAAATTGTCAATTGTAGGTATTATACTAAAGACTTGCTGGTGGATAGTTGTGGAATTATGCATGTTATAATGTGTCTTATAAAATGTTTGTTTTTTGTCATTGCAGACGCTTTAGAGCAAACTAAATCACAAGAAAATGGGTATTCCAGCCGGTGACGTTGAAAAGGGAAAGAAGCTCTTTGTCCAGAGATGCTCCCAATGCCACACAGTTGAGTCTGGAGGGAAGCACAAGGTTGGCCCCAATCTCAACGGCCTTTTTGGCAGGAAGACCGGCCAGGCAGCTGGATTCGTCTACACTGATGCAAATAAAGCTAAAGGTGAAGATAACTAACAACTGTTAGAATTAGGGATATGGAGAAAGAGAAGGGGCGTGGATTTTATTGACGTATTATTTTCTATTATGTTCTTAGGTATCACATGGAGTGAGGATACGTTGTTTGAATACTTGGAAAACCCCAAGAAGTACATCCCTGGAACTAAGATGGTATTTGCTGGTCTCAAGAAGCCACAAGAAAGGGCAGATTTGATTGCCTACCTTAAAGATTCTACCAAGTAATGCTAGCTTATGGGTAATCAAACTAAATTCCGGGTGAAAGTAATTCAAAATTTAAAAACTAGACGTAAAGAAATGAGAGAAATAGTCAAGAATTTAGTACACCAAATATCTTATCCCATTTGACAGTTGAATATTTGACATGTAGAAGAGTCTTAATTTCACACTGTGTTCAAGAGTTTAAATTGTAACCCTTTTAGAGGGGCTATGAATGAGGGAGAGTGAATAATTGGGGTTTATTTAAACATTCGGCATTTTAACTCAATGTTATTAACTAAATCAAACACTTGAATACAATGTAAATAAACAGCTTCTGAAATCACAAGAAACATGTCCTGATCTGTGGTTGTATTACTATCTATTATTTATTCAGTTTTGTGGCTATATTCTTTTAGGTGATGTAGTTAGTACTGCTGGGTTCAGTTCTAATGATCCATGTGAAATAAAGAATCAACACAGTACAAAAGTATTTCATTGTAAAAATTATACGTAATTTATTAAACAGCATAACTTGACGTATTCGTAAATAATTACACTTGAGCAACATCCAATTTGATTTTAATGTTCACCGCTGCTAACTGCTCAGTCAAATATTTGAAAACATAAGGCACTTCGATTATCTCAATACAATCATCTTTCCCACAAAGTCCACATTTAGGTTTTGGTGTTTCAACAAGAGTTGATCCCGGTGGCAGTGCAGGCACTATTATAATTGGAGACACTAAAGATCCACATTCCATGCAAACATGTAAGAAGTTAATTAGCAGGAATGGTGGTTAAATGGGAAATGTGAAAACACCACGCGGTACACATGTTTATGATTAAGTTGATTTCAGTGTTCGCCAAGCGTACCTTTTTCCAATAGCTGACCAAAGTATTCAACTGCTGTGTCGTCCTCTGAAAATCTAAATGGAGTTGCGTCATGAACTAAGCCGTGAACTGCTCCAGACTTTCCTGCCATTAATTCTATCATCATAGCTGTGGAAATAAACAGTTATTTACTTAACATATTTCGAATCTGAAACTTGCAATCAGTATTTTATATATACGACACGTACCAATTGTCATACGAGAGGGGAAACCATGAGGGTTGAAAACAATGTCTGGAGTGAGTCCAGATTCTGTAAATGGAAGGTCTTCTTGAGGCCAAAGATAACTACAGATACCTTTCTGACCGGCTCGACTGGCAAACTTATCTCCTACTCTTGTGTTTTTCTAACAAGTTTTAAATTACATTTAATTATATTTCACATTCACACCAAATGTAAATTAAAAATAGGTTGTTATGTATCAAACAAAATTACCGGCACTCTCATCACAATTACAATACTTGATTTATTTCCTAATGTTCCGGTATCATTACTTTTCAGTTTGACACTATCAACATAAACACGTTCCATTCCATCGAATTTCTTCACAACGTATTTTCCCTCTTCTTGATTATAAAAACTGGAAAGTAATAAAAAATATCCAATGTCTAAATCCATTAACTTTATATAAAACACTTAAAATATTTCTTCAACGTACCAAAAATACGGATCTCCCTTTTCGAGCCATGTTCCAATGTATGGTAAACCATCAGGTGCCAGTTTAGCCTCTAGCTTTCCATCCAGTGGATCACGAGCAAAATAACTCTGCAGTTTAAATGGTTTCATGAAAATGAACTTGAACCTACATTTCACACAACAAAAACAGTATAAATATTAATAAGAGAATACAATCATGGACAGTTTACCTGGGTATGTGGATTTTTTAACAAAAATTTGAGATCTATGTGCTCTGATTTGTAGATGCAACCATGTCCAAAGCCTCTTTCAAAAGAAGATTTGCTGATAATCATGGCATCTTCCATATCGTAACCCTAAATATCATATTAATTTTCATCAAAAAACCTTTTACATATATGTAGATTATCAAAGCAGCATAATTCTTCAGTTTGATACGTAACTCACAGTATATGAAATTACAGCAACAATCGCGTTAGTCCCAGATGGGTAATCATCTAATTTTAGATAATCGTAATGCACGGGACGAAAGAACGGAGTACCAGGAAAGTACAAGCGATACAACTTATTTTCTGCGAATCGGTGGTATGTCAAGTAAGGTGTACCCATCGTTTGTTTTCCCATCTGACACTGGTACATGTTACGGGGACTCTGGTTATTGTCTGGCATTGGAATCAACGACGCTAGGTGACTTAAGAAACTTCTTTCGTTGATCTCCTGATGTGTTGTGATCTACTTAACATAAAGATATAGATTACAATTTCTAAAAATTTTAAGAATTTGCAACAAGTCTCTGAAACTTGTACCCCAGGGTAAGCTTCGCTTGGAATTATGCACACGTCCAGATACAGTTGTTCAAAGGTTCCTATGTACTCAACCTTGTTTGCTCTTAAGTTAATCACGGGACGCATCATCCGGGCCAAGCTGGTGAATATAAAGATCCCAGGGAACTGACCCTTATCTCTCTTTGGAACTAGAACTATTTCGGTGTACTTCGGTACCTGCCCAAATCAGATCATAAGCATGCAGTAACGAAAACAATCTCAATGAAATTACTTATTTTATACCAAACTTATTGTCAACCTTATTGTTTTCAATCTTCATCAATCTCAATCGATCAACAACTTTTTGTGCGTCGTCATCTGGTACATATCCTAATATTTTTCCATCCAAAGAAACAACGTAGCAATCTTTAATCGGAAACGGACAAGTCTGTTCAACAGATATCATTCCAAGTCCAACTAAAACACTTTGTATCTGAGAAGAATCTTGATTTTCAGTCACAATTTTGCAAAATGCACTTAAATGGTTCAATAACCCACATGGGGATCCGTCGGGAGTATGTACGGGACAAATAAATCCTAAAAATGAAGACATTTTTAGTTAAATTTAAGTGACTGAACTCCCTAACGGAGTACTGATGGAAGCAAAATTTTTACCCCATGCATCAGGTTGCAGTTGACGCGCTTCAGTTGTTCGCAATTCCATGAAAAACGCACCACGATGCACTGATCGGAAATGAGCTAAGTACCTATTTCTATTTAGATTTTCCACTATTATAGTCAGACCTAAATAAGGATTGTAGATGAAATATACTGTCGATGACCAATGAGTAATTTATAATTTATATCGTAAGAAGTAAGAAAGGTACCTGTTGTCTGCGGTAAACCCTGCCCAGTGTTCACAGGTACATTACCAGTGGCGATAAAGGCTTCAAAGTTTCGGTCAATCGAAAAACTCTTTGCAACAATTTGATTCATGTCAGCTGGTACAGAATATTAAAATAATTTTAATCTCATGTGCTGCATTAAAATAAGTCAATCCTGTTTTTACTCTGCAGACTTACATTGTGAAACTGTGTGTGAATCATCAGACTTCGCCTTCCGTATTGTTAAATATTGCACAGTTTGGAGCCAATTCTGAAGTTTATCCTTAATAAGTTGTAAATACAAATGCCCTCCTAACAGTACTTCCTGTAACATTACATGATCCGGACTTTCTGGAGCAGCTTTATCCTGAACACCCATGTATAGTTTTTGAAGAGCATGAACCAAAAAATTGAATTTATCCATTGGGGTGGAGCATTGTATTGCAACATTTGTTCTATATATTTAACACAATCAGTCTAAGATTTTGAATAAATCCCAAACACATACTCATAACATAAGATATATTAATAGGACTCACTGTAAAAGGTATTCACAGCACTGCGCACTGGTATTCCACTCGCCTATGATCTTATGAATTCTAGATTCAAACTTTTCTCCAACAAATATTTTAGCCTGATAATGTGAGTGTACTCCCTGGCGATGCAAATCTCGTAACATATCCGTGATGCAACTAAATAACATCAATATCAGAAGAATAAAGAAGTTTGAAATGTCATCATTCATCATGCACGTATTATCAAAAACAAGGAGCATAAAACCTGACAAACCTCTTCATATACAGGTCATCCTCATATCCCGCAATACAACGTTTATAAATGAATTCGTCTGTTACATCTAATAAAGACTTAAACACCATCATGATCGGGACAAAGAACAACTCTCTTCCAACGTTGAACATAAGTTTTATGCTTCCATCGTTAAGATAATGAAGTACATTGTTCTAAAACAATCGCGCAAAAATATATTAAATGTTAACTTTTTAATTTTATCCTTTATTGGCTATTTTTAATTGTATTCATCAGCAACCTTGCAAAATTATTAATTACTTACGCAATGACTTCTATCACGTCTTACACAACGAATCAGGACACCCTTATCTGTAAATCCCTTCCCTCTCGCTTCCCACGCAGAACGATTGAGGTAAATAGGATAATTTCCTCGTGTCATCAGTAACATACGAATAAGTTTCTCGTGACCTTTGGCAATAAAGTATCCTCCCCATTCTGTCTCGTGTTCACCTTTCCCAACAAGTCCTTTCGGTGGTAACCCGTGCAGGTTACAAAGCTTAGACTGCAATTTAAAATTTAAAGCTACCAATTAGCACATACATTCTTTCAGGACTACGTACATATGTATTAATCAACATATACTTTCTTTTTCAAATTATCTTACTCTTAGCATAATTGGAATTGCTCCTAGGTTTTTCTCAATGCTTGTCATTTGAATCCCATTCAGCCACCAACTCATTGTAATTACAAAGTCTCCCTTGTAAGTAGTATACCTCTGTCGACATTCTGTTGGATACACCCGATGTTCTTTAGCTCCAACTGTCCCATTAACTACGGATGGCATGCAGAGTCGCGCATCCTGAAAATCACACAAAATCATTTATAACCAAACCAAACACCCCCCTCCAATTTGTAAAAATAAGCATATGTTATGTTCTACAGACTCACCGTAATTTTTAAAGATACTTTATCCTTTCCTTGAAGCTCAAAACTAACCACGGACAGCTCCTGTAAGGCCAACTTCAATCCTTCATCCACAGCCCAGTCAAAAGATTCAATATGTGGGGCACCCAAAGCGTCCAAAGCCTGCAAAAATCAACATTTATTAAAAACCAATAAAACCAAACGTCATTTTAAATACAAAAGCAATATACTTAGTTATTACCGGCTCCGCTTCCTTTGGAATATGCCCATATTCTTTTGACAAATTTACAAATCGAGGAACGTCTGGAATTCTTTCCCACAACTCTTCACCCTTTTTAGTTTGTCCCTTCTTCCCAAGTTTACTCATTTTGCAATTTTGAATTGTTGACTTAAAAAATAAATTTACTAACTTTAAATCCGAAATACGGTCATTGCTATTTACTATCAACACAAACTGCTCTACATTAGTTAAACTCTCTACTTCTCCAAATCCTCCAAACTCACTGAAGTAACCGCAACAAGATACAAGCAAATACTTTTAAAATATCCGATTAGTTTTACAAGATCCTCAGCACGTGCTTGTCAAGTCAGGGCGTTCAGCATGAGCTTGAAAACACAACACAACACATACTAAATGCATGTCTCCGCTCATGAATTTGTACAAAATGGGGTACATTGCAATTTTGGACACAATGCGGTGTATTGAGCATTTGAGAATATCCTCTCTCCTGAAATAAACAATAGGATGAAGGATGAAAACGACGATCAAAATTTGTACAAAATGGGGTACATTGCAATTTTGGACACAATGCGGTGTATTGAGCATTTGAGAATATCCTCTCTCCTGAAATAAACAATAGGATGAAGGATGAAAAAGACGATCAAATAGGACGCCAAAATAATTTTACATTTACATGGATTTACTGCTGCAAGTACAAGTCTTAGGACCCTTGGGTAAATTGTATTCTGCGCCGATTCCAATTGATTTTAGAACCCGGCCGAGCGAGACTGACATTTGGAACTTGGAACACCAACACAGCAATTGTGCATTTGCAAATGTAATAATGAATTGGTTAAAATATTTATTGCAAAGGTACGAATAAACTGCTTTAAATTTCCAAATTGTTGGTACATTTAAACATTCATAATGAGCTTTTAATCATTGCAAAAAAGTAATTA
>JAHZNG010000128.1:0-25704 GCA_027744375.1 Orchesellides sinensis
AAAAAAGGTAGCGTGAAAAGGATATGGAGAAAATTTTGCAGTGAAAAGTAATAATATTCGTGTTGTGTGAAATAAAAAACGGGTGAATGTTTGTATAGTTGGGGTTACCACGACGGGGGTTTAACTATAAAGTCGCCATTTATGTACTGCCCTGCTGTATAGTGTGTGTACTACTTAATAATTCGTGGGTTTTCCTTGTTTTTCTAAAGTTGAAAGTGTTTTTCATACTCTGTGGAGTTTCATGTGTCATTTAAGTAGGTAAGTATAAATTACACTATTACTACCTTTGCATGTACCAAATACTGTATTTTGTACGTGAAGGTATGTATGCATATATAAAACATTCTTTTCTCTTTAAGTTTCATGTTGACGATATTGGTCCGAGAATAAATGTGTTGGATCAACTTTTTTTTATACTTGGATGGAGGAGAGCGTTATTCAAGCTGAATGAATGTAAATCGACCATAGCTCCCGGACATATTTGTATGCTAACGTAGAGTTACGACGGGACTTGAACGAAAAAAATAAAGCGTTTGCTAACAGATTGTACAATGCTACCCACGGACACAGCGTACCAAACAACTTTTCCAGAAAAATTAAAACAAGGTCGGTGTATAAAACGGTTATTTGATAGGAACTGCTCGAAACAGCAAAGTGAGTGGGTCATACAGTCAGTAAGAAGTTCTCCTCTTCGCTTTGACAAGAGCCAAGCCGATTAAGGCTAGTGGCAGAAGAGAGAAACTTTTGAAAGAAAAAGTTTAGCTTTTGGTGGAGCAGTCTTGAAACTTGGTGAAAGTGCATTTGTTGAGAAAAAAAAACAAATTTAAATGCGTATTGGAATATTACAGCAATTGTCAATAACTGCGTATTTTAAATGGGGGTAGTAAACAGCGTATATTATGCGTTATGCCACGTGTGGCGTGTATGAAAACAAATTTATCAAGTGGTTTAATATAATAAGGAACAATGACCGTCCTCTGTCATTGTCACTATCATTCGTATCATCATGTGCATTATAAAGTTCTGTACACAAAAATAACAATGCTTTCTTGTGAATTATCATTATCGCTACTGTCCCAATTCCTATTATTGACAAGGGGTGCCACGTAAAGAGATAGGAATCCAGAGAAAAACAAGCTCTAAACTAGTTTCACCTCCGAACTGGCATGACAAATATAACGGTAGAAATTCTAAGAACTATTACGCTTTCACTTTCCACTACCTCTTCTGCATTGTCGTCTACACGTCAACGACACATTTTCGTGGAACACTTTCCCAATTTGAGTTGACGACCATGTGTGGTGTGTGCGTTTCCCGACGAGGACTTGTCTACTTTGGAGCTAGCATTCATATTGTAAGTGCTAACTTGAGAACAAGCTAAAAAGTGTTTGAATGGTTTGAATTGTGGAATAGTTAAAGCACAAACGATAAACTTAGCGATAATGCTAGTTCGTACATTCAGAAAGGGAAAGTTGATGCGTTTGAATCTGGGCTGAATACATTTTACATACTATTTTATTAGATAAAACACGGTTAAAGTATTTCTCCAGCAAATGTACAACAGTACAGGAATAATTGACACATGCGATTATAAAAACTACGTTGGTGTTAAATCAATTTCCGATTGTCACATTTTCCTGCACCTTTTTTGATCTTACATATAAAATATTATGCAAAACAAATTAATTAAACTGTATGGAAAAAGTAGATTTAAATCTGATATCTAGTGTTTCACCTATTGATCAATGGGCATCTGATTTTTATGTATTTTATACAGTCCCATCCGTTGTAACCTGTATGCGATCAAGAATTCTAATTCTGATTGAGAAATTTGAAGGGATATGAATGCATTCTGTTGACAATAAAAAATGTCGGAAAGATTGCTTGAGAATTCAAGAATAGCAATTTCCTTAAATAACAATAGGGTTCGGGTTGGAGTTTCCGAAAAATTGCTATTATGTTTTTTAAGAGTAAGCTTGATATAGTGGGTTTTCACTTCATGTTGTATGGTAATACAGTTGTTATCAGATCATAGGCTTAGGGTTTAATCCAAAAGCCAAACGCTGTGAAATAAACAGTGTAGTAAAAAGTATATAGCTAACGCTATTTTTAGGGTAAATATATATACATATTCCAAGCAGTGCAGGTTTTGGAGGTTGGAAAAAAAGAAAAAACGAAAGCCATATATGTTAACTACATTTCTATTTCCTGTTAGCTATTTTTTTTGTTCTACACAGGAAGCTTAGCTGCTGAAATGTCGTTCTTTAGGGTTAGGTATTTTATCAATGGTATGCCTTTGCGCAATGATTCAAGGGTTCGGTATTTCGTACAAGTTATGATTTTAAAAGATTTAGGGTGACATTTTTGTAATAAAACCTAAAAATCCAGATCAACTATTCAATCATCGACTCAACCGACATTATTTTTTAATTCGTAGCCAAATCAAATGTTTGAGAATTTTTAAAGCATATAAAATACTGCGGTGTAGCCAATTCACAATACATCATTCGGTATATGTACATTGATGTTCTCAATTAAGATTTACCAAAGGAAGAGCTACTTGATTTGAGGAGTTAAGGAATTTAAAGAAATTGCTGGTGAAAATAACGGCCTGCATTCAATCATCGTGGACTTTGACAAGCTACGAATTTGATTTGGCTTGTACTTACTCTTCGAATCATTTTGTGTTTCTAGTAGTTATCGTATGGTAATGTGAATGTCATTTGTAAATCCATGTGCTGGGATTCGGATTACCTTTTGAACCAATATTCCCACCAAACTACAAACGCTACCTACCAAGAAAATGCTCGCAATGAATGGGGCTATGGAAAATGATATTTACATTTTCGCAATTGTATGCATTGGAGTAAAAAATTACCGTTTATAATGGATATTCGTTTAAGGCAAGTAGTTGAGGATGCGAACAACTTTTATTTATAAATTACTCGTAATTGAACTACAATCAACAATACTTAGAATTTAAAATTTAAAACTACAAATTAGTTACATACCAAACGATTCGGTTCTTGGCATCATGTGTATTAATCGGAATTAACAAATTTTATGATTATAATGTACATGCATGGTTTATTCTGATTAAATTAGTAAAATTAAATTCCTAATCTTAAACAATTTTCGTGTTTTTATGCTTTCAGTTCGTAACAATGATACTATTTCTGGGTTCAACCTTCCGTGCATACCGAATATCTTCGTATGAAAGGGAAGAAAACGTAAGATATTAACTCTTTGAATCATGAATGACTTAAAAATGATACTATTTCTGGGTTCAACCTTCCGTGCATACCGAATATCTTCGTATGAAAGGGAAGAAAACGTAAGATATTAACTCTTTGAATCATGAATGACGTAACGTAATGAATAATGAATAATGTCATTTAAAAGGATCGCGAATTGGCGAATATTTGCTGCTCAATTTGCTGGTTTGCAAAACCTTTAAGACCCGTTTGTTTGTTGTTAATATTACAGTCTAAACAGCTACTAGGAGCCATGATAATTGCAGCATATTTCTTTACACTATTAATACTGGGATGTCTTATCTTCCGCGGGGTGGAAACATGTAAGTAAATATAGAACAAAAAGAATATAGTGGAAAGGTAACGGATTGCAAAACTAATGGATTCCCAATTTTTCCAGAAATCCCCGAAAATGTTAGGCTGGTCTGGTGGAACATTCATTACTTTAGAAACATTTGCCTTTGTCTTCAACCTAGTTCTACTCTCCCCAATGGGCGGTGCTTACGATGAATACGGACTTAGAAACTTCGGGTTTACCGTAGATGTGTTCCAAATTTTACTCAGCCTTATTTTCCTTGGATGCATGGCTGGGTACTGTGTGGTGATCATTTTATACATTCTAAAACTGAGAGAGGACGACACTGGCTCGGACTACACGTATGGAGAATTTGATGACGCGGGCACAATACCTGCTCCCGTACAAACTAATCTTTCCAGGTCTTCCACAGCCCACTCTACCTATTCTGTTCACCACAATAATAAAAGCAGCAACACTCAGCTAGCCCAGACAGGGAGTCATGGTCATTTGAGCCAGTGCAATAGTCAGTACCATATTGGTCCAAATCAGATTTCCACAGGGGGATCACATAAGTCACCTTTGTTACAAGACCGTCGACTACTCCCTAGAGTAAATCACTTAAGCCAAGACAGATTGAATGAGACAACCGGTTCTGGTGTCGGAGGATCTCATTATATACAGCATCAGCAACAAAGGTCAAGTCCATACACCTCTGGTGCAGCTGGAGTTTTCACTAATTACCTTCAGCAACGAACAGGAGGAGTTCCTTACAGGCAGAGTCAAACGCTTCCACATCCTCATCATTACCATCGCCAAATGCCATCTGTTGGTGGGGTTGGAGGAGGATCAACAATGGCAGCCGCACAGTATCCTAGCCGAAGTAGAATGGATCTTGCGTCCTTAACACAAACGTTATCAAGGAACAGTAATCTCAAACGAGTGATCGCTGGCGGATCTACAGCCAGTAACATAACTAGTGGACTACCCAGCACTACCTCTGTTCCAGCTACGACTTCCACAACTGTTGATTCCAGTTATGAAGGAGACTGGGAACAACCTAGAGTGCAGGCATTAAAATATAATTATGGTGTTAGAAAAGGCGCGACAGGGTCCACCATTGGTATTGAAGTTTAAATCACGCTTCCAACACCTTCACATTTTTAAGGAAGAAATGGAAGTTAATGCCATTTTTTGCGATTGTTTCGTTGAAATTTAATATAAAAGTATTACGATCTTTATTTCCAAATGTGCCTCAAATTATTACAAACATTTCATTGATGAAATTAGTTCGTTTTAAGGAGGGTTCTATAATATATAACATTTTGATAACAGGAATACAGGATGAAAATTAGTTTCAAGTCACAATAACAAAATTATAAAAAGCAAAACTGTTTCTTATATACATACAAAAATTGTTTTTAGTTTTTGTATTATAAATTAAGATGTGTAAATGTTTAATAATTATAATTAGTAATCAGGTGCGACAAATAAACAAACAACAAAATGTGCAAATCAATTTGTAATCTGTTTCAAGGCATCAATCAATATATACTATAAGAAGATTAACTAAAATAAACTAGTAAAAACACCATTACTTATACTTATCGTCTATCGATTTTCAAACGCACATCCTTGAATAGCTCACTGTGGTGAGGATAATATTCATTAACAAGTTCTAGAAACCCCTCCAAACAGGAATCAGCTGCACGGCGGTGTTTATGCTTCTGTAAAAACCAAAATTAAATCCACTGTCTTGTGATTTGAACCTTTTAATAAAATCCTTAGGATATATTGTTTGTTGTTTTACCCTGTAGTAGTAAATAAAGGCTTGAGTAAACATCTGCTTAAAGGCGAGAAGCATTTCTTGAACGCTGGAAAATGGTTTGGGCTGACCAAGAGTTAATCTCTCACGTATATATTTTAAATGAAAGGGTACTTTACCGTACCGATCCTATAATATTTAAATGGCATAAATTAGCCAAACACATATAAGCTGCTTCAACGTAAGCCGTCAAAAACACAAAAAAACTACCAACCATGTATCCTTGAGGAAACATCCACCTCACGGTTGGAATGCAGGGAATTTTATAGCATTCCATAACGAATTTACAAGCTAAAATAAAATGTCTTTTGTTTTCCTCCACTAAAGAGGTGTTTTCTGAACCATTGTTGTCTGGATATTCCGCAATTAAATTATCTACCATTTCTTTTGTTGTATCGTAATTACACTGCCACTTTTCCTCTCCCTCGGGCACAACTTTCACTACTGGTATATGACAACTCATATGAAAAACTTTAGGACAAAAATCGCAACATACTATAACCTCATCCCCACCATCCAAACAAATAGCACAATAATCTTCATTTTCATCGAGATTTGTAATTTTCATTTTTAACTGCCCTTGGATAGGGTAATCCGATAACTCCGGAGGTTCTTCAATCGAAGAAACTGGAGCGTCTTCGAAATTATAATGATCTATAAAAATCGCACATGGCAATATGACAGATGATACTTATCACCCTGTAAAATTACAGTAACATAACTAATCCTGGATTACATCTTAAAACTACTCACCTAAAATTTCAAGTTTCCGTGGCCTTCCTTTTAGTTTTAATGCGGCTGGAGATTCGGGTTCGGAGGTCTTTTCCGGCGCCTTTCTCCTTAGGGATTGACGCCTATCCGAGGTCCCAGGTTTGTTATCAGACGCATAACCATCGCTTGATTCATATTCTTGACCATTTTCAACTTCAACTTTAACACTTACAGATTCTTCCGGCGTTGTCCCTCCACCCTGCATATTTTGTGATAAACGTGGAACTTTAGCATTGGTAGGACCTGGACGTTTAGCTGGTACACTTTGCCTCCTAAACAACTTCAAGGATTGGTCTGTATCAAGAAACTCAGGAAAATGTTTCTTCTTTCGCTCACGCTTTCCTAGTCCACGGTCTGGTGTGCTTGAATTTTCCGAAGCAGACGATATTGTTGAGTCAGGAGAGGCAGCGGGAGGTCTGGTAACATTTATTTGCTCACATTACATTCATTTATAATTATGGTGACTTAGTATGTTCATACATTAAATAAACCAAAACAATTTTACCTACCTAACTCTTAAAGGAGTGGGAACTCTGGGAAGATCTCCACCATCTTCTTCGTTTGAAGTTTTGACATTCTGCAACTTTGGACTTTCACTTAAGGCCGGTGGTGTTTTGAGATCGGTTTCATTCTTAGATTTTCTACTTTAAAAGGTTTAAAAATGGCATAATTAAGACTTGCCTTATCACTAATCACTTTCAAAAATTTTTGAATTTAATATTACTGTTACTACCTAGCTGGCACAGATTCCTGCATACTTTCATCAACATTTCCATTTTCTTCATTACATTCTTCTATCATAGGTACAGATGCAACCACAATTGCATTATTAGTTTCGTCGTTTGCATTCTCTACTTCTTTATTCAGCCCATCAACATCACCTTCCAGAACCCCTGCAACGGTTTCCATTTCAGCATGTGGCTCAGTTGTCTTAAGCTGAGGAGGTTCAACGACGTTGTCTACATCAACCTCTTCGTTGTCATTTTCACACACATTTTCAACAGATAGTGACGGGGGTAGAGAAACTTTTTCGCATTCAGTTTCGGCTTTGTCGGCATCAAAAGTGCCGTTCTGATTATGGACTTTCTCAAAAAATTGGTCGGGAGGATCGTCATTAAATTCCTCCGCATCAAACCTTCTTTCGGTTTTTATTCTTGCGGCACTAAGCTGAGGTGTTCCTGTGCTTTTAACAGCAATCCTGCGTGTCGGAGATTTAACAGCAGCACTATGCGGTTTCTGTACTGTACTGGAATTCTGTTTTTTTTCGGGAAGTACTTTTCTTAGATCGGAGACGGACTTAGACGTCTCGTCTACATTAGAAAGCTTTTTGGCTCCCGAATATGTCTTTAATGGTACTCTAGAACTAGGCTTGTAAGAATATTCCACTTGGCAGAACTCCCTAAGATCTATAACAGAAAAAAAGAAAAAAACACGTTCAGAATACGGTTTTGCTTTGACACTATTGGATTTAGAAAATAACGTTTACATTTTTGAGCTTGAAAATTAGCTGAACAATCCACCTGGAAATGCCAATCCTTTTCTACGAATCTATCAAACTCTTGCGTAAATTTCTTTTCCAGTTTCATCAAACCATTGGATGTAGGCTTGAGAATTCCTAAATTTAGAATCAAACGAAAATTCAATATTTTAAGTTTTTAAAATTATAGTTAAAATTTACAACACACTTGATCATCGTTTTTCAGTTTCCTGTATTACCTCAACAAATTAATGCATGCGATATCATCTCTATTGTTAATAACGTCTTCAATAGTTTTAATGAACCGTTGTCCGTATGCTTTGGCTTGCTCTGCGTACTTTATTTTCACATTCAGTGCTGCTAATTGTTTCATAAACCTAAACTTAGCTTCCCTTTTCAGCTCATTTTGCCGTTTTAGTAGAACAGATAACATTCTGAAAAAATCAGATACAAATTAAATTGCACAATTTTTCAAATCTTAACCCTCCATACACAAGTAACGTTTTCCTTACACAGCAAACTGGCTATTGATTTCGGACATAGCACAAGCCCACTCATTTTGTAAAATTTCTTTTCGTTTCTTCTCAATTTCAATTGCAGCACGTCTACACTTCTGCATGAATTTCCTGAAATAATTTAAACAATGTAAATCTGCCCAGATGTTTTAACGTGAAGTAGCCTGTAAACGTACAATAACTTTTGCTTAATTAATATTAAACCTACCCAGTAATATCAATTTTAGCAGCTAGCCGTAACTTTTCAGTCTCAATGTTGACAACTTTATGCTTCTGTTTATCATGACTTTCCTTACATTTTTCACACAGTTTGGAGGAGCAATTCAAGCAAAAATACCCCTTTAGTTCTCCCTCGTGAGCGTTACACGTCATTTCAATCTCCCTCAGCCTTTCTATTTGCTTTTCCTTATGTACTTGCAAATCCAAATTAATTTTATGCCGCTGTGTTGACCTGGTTTGTGGGTGAAGCTGTCAATAAAAACGAATTTTTGGTTTTACTAGTCTCCGCATAATTTTTTTCTTATTTGATATTAAAATCGTCCCTTACCTCCTTACACTGCTCACAAAGGCAGGATGGGCACTCCGGACAATATGCTACGGCAGGTCGATCAAAAACACAGTTTTCACAGATAAGCTCCACATCATTGAAATCCGGTCTCTTTACAAAGACTTCTGAGGGAGACAATTTTATTTTCCAACTGGTCGGGTGTAATAACGGATTGACAAATTCCACAGATGAGCGATGCACCTACATTTAAAAGTTAAATAACATTTCAGAGATACCGTTTTAAAGGCCTATTAACATATTATATCTTAAACCACATAAAACTAAATACCTGGTTTACTCTGATTTCTCAATTTAATCAAACAGCTTTGAGAACAAATTGTATGGAAGCAGCTGAGAAAAGTTACTTCCTTGCTTTCGTCAATCTTGCAGCCCATTGTGCACCTCATCCAAGGAGGATCTTCTTGACTAGAATAAATCCCATCCTTTTCAGTGCCTGCAAATTTAAACACAAATTTTCCATTAAAATTCTGTTTTCATTTACAATTATTCCACATAAATCACGCCTGGCTTACCCAAAGTGTTATTCCGTGCAGGATTTACAGGTGTAACAGTTTCTTTATCCATTTCTTCGACCGGATCGGTACTCATACAATCTCTGGACTCTAGTACTCCCACAACTCCCACTACAATTATTGTTCCTGGATCTGCAGACAAATTCTCGTTACAAAGGAAGACAAACGGTTGTTGGAATCATCTGAAGACAAAACAAAAACAAATACGCACACATTAACAACCCTCTCCATACAAATGACAAAATTACCAATATCTCCTATTCTCGTTACAAAGGAAGACAAACGGTTGTTGGAATCATCTGAAGACAAAACAAAAACAAATACGCACACATTAACAACCCTCTCCATACAAATGACAAAATTACCATATATCCTCCCCATCAATCAAATATCTCTTCAACTCTTCTGTTACTCATTTTTTAATAAGTAATCACTACCCTACTATTAACACTAAATCACTAAACTTAACCACACGTATTTAATATGTCAAATACGAAAAAAAAATCTTACACAATCATAGAAAATCATCCCCCATCCACAAAATTTACCTTATCATAACGTCCACCTTTCTTATCAAAACTTCATCTGATTTACACTTTACACGTATATTTTACACCATACTAAATACACAAAACACGTACGTGAATATCAATAGTACAAAAAAATGCTTCATAGTCAGCCTCAGCCTCCTCCAAAAACAAGATTTTTTCCCTCTTCATTCGTTCATAGAATCTTCTATCCTCCTCTGCTTAAACACACAACGCATCCTTATTCCCACAGTAGCTCTAGACCCTTACTCAGCTCCCTTCTTCAAAAAAGGGTTATTCCTTAAGGGCTTCCTTTTACTTCAAAAGATGGAAGAGGAAATACCTATGATCTCATCTTAAATTCTCAAAGTTTTTATACACATATAATACAAGGTATACAGTATTATGAAAAAAATAATTAGCTTACCTGTTGATTTAATTAAATCTCCATTATTTCCTGTTTTACACAGACGTCCAAAAATATCCTCCGTAATTGATAAGTAGCTCGCTAATCATTGCTAAAGAAAACAACATAAGAGCTCATTCAAATTATTGAAGTAACCAAAAAAAGAGCCCATCTGCATCCGCTACAATGCATAAAGTGCATTGAATGTCGTAATACAGTAACATATACCCAATATGAAAGGCTGTCGCAGGATTTAGTTGTGACTGAATGCGCCATGGTACACATACGCGGCCATGATGATATGATGATGCGAGGAGACTAAAGTAAAAAATATTCACCTCCCTCCTCCAGTGTCAGTCATAAGAAGAGAGAAAGATTTGATTGAGGGGATGCTTACAGCGTCATCTTTGGTAAAGAGTATGAAAGTGTTATGAAGGGAATCTGTCATGGCGGCGTAAATGACGCCGGAAGACCCCATGGAATGTCACAAGCGTGATAGAGATGCAAATAATGGAGTATGAAGTGCATGGAACTTTCAACAGAGTGCATTTTTTTAGGAAGGAAAGGAAAGTGCATTTACGGTTACGATTTGATTTGCATATACATACATAAACCTTCAGCTTGGATGAAATAATAATTTGTTTTGGATGTTGTATGCTAATTAATTTTATCTGCATAAATTGTAAATTGATAAGTGATAAGCTATTAATTTTAGGAAGAAAATACCTTGTGGCTAGCATGGGTTACCTCAAAGCCGAAGAATTTAGCGTCGTTATATGCTTTTGGTTTGGTTACGCATTAAAACTTGGCTGGTTTGGTCCAAATTGGGGGTGGAGGATCTTCAGGGATAAGGCAAGATACCAACTGACTTGGATGTATCAATATGTCCACAAGGGGCGGGGTAGGGGTCATATACAAGTCACATGCATTTTTTCATAGCGATTTCTAGACAAAATCAAATGCTGATCATTTTTACTTCAGGATTAGGATCATGCATCAGATCGGCTTTAGCGTGAGGTGAGGGGAGTGTAGGTCACCAAAGACGCCGTTTTTGCACGTTATAATGTCCTTTTAACGTTTAGTTGGAGTAGGAAGTAAGACGCCATTCCTTCAGCGTTGTGAGCTCCATCGTGGTAAGATGAGGGCTTGATAAACATTTTGAATGTCCATCCATTCTACAGGGAATAGGGAACATTACACAAGGATATTTGATGTACCAGAGATGAACGCTTTTTGGACTATTTTGGAAACTCTTGGAGGAATATCTTGAATATAATTACGCCAACGATTTCACTTACATGCTCATGAAAAATATCTAACATGATTTTTATAGATAATTGAGAAATGAATGTCTTATTTTAAATCTTACTTGAATGCTGGACGCCATCTTTCCTTCTTGGTTGTTTCCGGTTTTATGAACGCTTTATGAAAATCCAACTAAGAAAGTGCTGCTTGATGACTCTTAGTCGTAAGGACACTGTGAGACAGCCCGGGATACCCCTTTACTGTATGCCAAACCAAACCAAAGTCACAAAGCTTGTAAATAAAAAACTTGTCCAAATTCATTCTGCCGGTTTGTTTGTTTTCAGTTGTTTCTTAATTTTTCACGTATTTTTGAAAAAGAAAAATAAACTTTTAAAAAAGGTTTCGGTTTTTAATTCGTATTCTGTAACGTCATTTAAACAGGGTGCAAGAAGACAGTTAAAGAAACAATAAATACTCCATCAGTCAGTGATCTAGGGTGTAAGCAACTTTTGAAAGTCACAGCTGACGGTCAGCTGATCATCTACATTTATAAAGAAGGTAAGACCATTATCAGCTGATCAACCTTAAGTTTGTGTTTCCATTAATGAGCATACATGATAGGATGATCTAGGATTAGGATTAGGACCATTTCATCATGCCATGCATCTTAGTTAATTAAAATGTGATAAATTAGGCATTTCGTGTGTATCATGTTTAATTACAACCCACTCCCCACTGTAATTTTAAGCGCGGAACAAGGAGCCACCTATTTATATTAATTTGATTACTCCTGGTTTGTTTCCAACTCAAGATGGAATTTCCAGACGTGGGCAAGCAGTGTGGTCACGAAGAGTGTCAACAATTGGATTTTCTTCCAGTGTGTTGTGCCCACTGCTCAAAGACATTCTGCAAGGTTCATTTGTCCCCGTTTGTTCACACGTGTCAGGGATTTAAAGATAATGTACTTAAGGACTCTGATTTGGAGGCGAGGGAGAGGGAGCGGTGGCAGGTCAAGTGCTCCTTTCAGGGCTGCTCTAAGAAAGATTTGGTACCCATGTTCTGTTCAAAATGTGACCAACACTTTTGCCTTTCCCATCGCCACACGGACCAACACAAGTAAGATGTGAATTGAAGAAGAAAAGTACAAAAAAATTAAAAGTTAGAGGAAAATCGGGATATGTATTAATTTTGGTGTTTATTGGGACTTTTTGCAGCTGTCTGACAGACGAGGAAAAGGTGAAGGCGACAGAAGCTGCGAAAAAGGCTGACGATTCTTCCAAAGCAGTTAAAGATGTCCAGGGTAAAATTAAGGACGATATTAATGCCAAACTTGATGAGGCGAAGCAAGCTGGTGGATCTAAAGGTGCTATGGCGGCTAAGCTTCAGTTGATGAGACTTAAAGGACGTTCTAAAGGGGATAATGCTGTCCCTCAGGCGGAGCGCGTATTTTTTGCTATTACTTGCCCCAATCCCCAGCAGAACCCGAAGCCGCTGGATGTTTGGTTGAGTAGAAGGTGGAGTTTAGGAAAGGCTGTAGATTTTACCCGAAGCCGCTGGATGTTTGGTTGAGTAGAAGGTGGAGTTTAGGAAAGGCTGTGGATTTTATGGCGAGGCAAGCACGGGTCAAGAATAGGAATAATCAACCGGATGCTCCTAAGTTGCATTTCTTCAAGGGGAAAGAGTGTATTTCGACTGTGTTTGATAAAACTATTGATAGTCTTATAAATGAGGGGGTGATTGTTGATGGGGATTCACTGGAGTTTAAATTGGTGGAGGGGGCGCTTTAATTTTTTACATGGCATAGAACAAAAAAGTTAAGTTTGTGCTTAATAGAATAACAACAATAACCCATTGTTAAGACACTCTTCGACGTTATAAACAAAATCTCTAAAACTGTTGATCTTAAGAAATACATACACTAAATTACATTTTTACTTGTTTCGGAAATAATATTGAATATATNTAAATTACATTTTTACTTGTTTCGGAAATAATATTAATTATATTTCATGTTACAAACAACGATCGTGAGATTATATCGCACGTTAAAGAATCAAGTGGTAAATTTACATTCAATGAATGTTTACTTTAGGTTATCATTATATATCATTTAATCTATATTTAAGCTGTACCAAATATTATGTAAAACTGGATTTTCGTAATAAAAAGAAACGATACAGAAGTTCAACCTAAATGTGTTTGTACTATATTTTAATTTTTGCAAACTTGATACACTGTTTGTTAATGTAGAGGTTCCAAAATTGGTTTTGTTTAACTTTTAATTACTTTTACATGAGAATTTGACATGAGAGCATAGGAATTTCATTAATATATACTTTAGCAAGCCATAGATAAAATAGATTTATATAATTTTCGGATTTAGAACCAAGTTGTATCATTACTGAAATTACTTTCTGGCTTGTCTTTCATTTCAGAGTCAGTGATTGGACGGAACGAAGTATTCTAGGCAAGAAGAATGATTTGGAATAGCAGCTTACTTCTGCGAAGAATTTCGTCTATTAGCCTACGGAAGTTTACTGTCTCATGTAAATCATGTGCAGCAAAAGCTGGGGCAGTGGCGGTCAAGAACACGGTTATAGAAACAGCCCCTTCAGTGGCTAAGGACATCATTCTCTACAAATTTGATTCACCTCGTTTTTACAAATATTTGAACATCTTTGCTATTTCACAGTATGGATTCTGGATGTTTATATGCTCTTCCAGTTTTACATTATTAGACATTCCTGTCCCAGAAACAACTAAAGAACAGGAAGAAGATCAACCGTTCTGGAGGAAAATAAATTTAGGCTCAGATAAATATAAATATGGGCTTGCAATTGGATCGGCATGCATGGGTAAATTTACCTCGTATTGACCCGCTTAATAATAATTGGGTGCCAGTTGTGAATCATAACTAAAAAAAATTTTTTTTTGTTTTATAAGGATTTGGTATACTTTTCATTAGCTGGACATACATTCTCAGAACCGTAAGAAAAACAATATATACAACGTTCGTTGTTTTAACAGCTAAATTACATAGTCTATAATTTTTAATTTGCTTATAGGTAAGATACTTGGTGATGAGAAAAGACGGACAGACTATTGCATTCGTGACCTATACCCCGTTCGGAAAGAATAGAATCATGGATGTTCCATTGAAACATGTAAGTATCCAAATGTACACAGAGCTGTGGTTCCAACGCGCCTATTACCTACATATGCATAATAATAAAAACGTGGAATTTATAGTTTTAAGTTATAAAGCAGCGAAAATTGTAATTTATATTGTTGTTTGGTTTTAGATTAGCGCTGAAGGGTCTCGAACTAGTGGAGCATCCCAGCTGCCTGTGAAGGTAAAAGGAAAACAATTATACTACCTTCTAGATTTGAAAAGCGGAAAGTTCCCTAATCCTCAGTTATTTGATAAGAACCGTTGGAACAAAGAGAAAACTTAATTGATTAGCTTCATTTTTGGTAGTTCTAGCCATAGAATTTTATCATAAAAAGTAATGCGACTACAAACGAAAATACATGCATTATAATCGATGTTGACAGAATAAATTTTTGCGTATCAGGCTAGTAATAATACTTTGATTTTTGAGAAAATATCTAAACGAAATTGAATAAATCCATCACATAATAAAACCGGAATGTCCAACACTAATTGTTCCATTTAATTGATGAGTTTTTCATGAAATGTTTCGCTTTTCGGTTTCTAAATTTGGTTATGTAAATATGTACTTATAAATTCGCGAGTTTGTTCCCATAATGGGTGCGCAACGCAACCGCATTGGCTCTTCGTACACCTACACCCATTGGCATGCAATGCTAAGGTTAATGTACTGGAGTTAATGATTTCGAGTGGGATTTGTCTAATTTGGCTTTGCCACGTAATACATATACTCTGGATGAACTGGACTAACTGGAACTGGAATTTGGAATACTTTTTGTGTTAATGAGGTTTTCCCACTAATTTC
Source organism: Orchesellides sinensis (assembly GCA_027744375.1). Lineage (NCBI taxonomy): Eukaryota > Metazoa > Arthropoda > Collembola > Entomobryomorpha > Orchesellidae > Orchesellides > Orchesellides sinensis. The sequence continues at coordinate 15,373 of JAHZNG010000128.1, forward strand.
TTTGCGTAGTTTTATCTGAGGAACGACACTGACCTAAAAAAATCTATTCATTGACTGCTTACTACTTACTACTGTCATATTTCTAAATACTTGGAATTTGGGATGTCTAAATAAAACTAATTGATGACCTCAATGTATAAAATTGTAAAAAAAGAAAGGTCCAAATGATTTGTCAATCATAACTAGGTACCTGTTTTAATTCTTATTCTTATTCCATCCATCCGGAAAAAGTCCCTTTTATATTCCCAGTTGATAGAAAGGATTTTCAATTTATTTTCCCTTCATATATTCATCCTCCAAATAGAATTAAAGAACCATGAAACTACTGAGAACTAACTATCTAAACTGGACAGCAACACAATGGTTGCACGGTTGCAGCCGCCATTATCCCAAATAGTTTTACGAACGTTCCATATAGCTTCCTTCCATTTTGTCTGACTGAAGCATTGTTTCGTATTGTAAAGTTGAGAACCATATAAATTACATATACATACATATATGTGATGAAATGCGACAAACAACTTATCGGATTTTATATAAATAACTTAATTTAAATATCAATCCAACAAAGCCCAGGGAAGGAACAATTAAACATATTAAGTAATTTGATGGACCATGGCTCATTCTCATTTTAATTCAAATTGTTACACATTTTGGATAATTTGCGCTGGTCTTTTAAACATAATCCTGCAAACCAATACTAATTAGCAATACCATTTACATATATGTTAGCCGACTGCTTACAGACAAGCAAGTCAATGATTTCCTTTGGAACTTGCGTATTGATCATAATTACTTACAACCAAGTTCCCTTCATTGGAACAGGATGTGGTATTGTGGCCTGGAAGATTTGGGATCGGAATACAAAAGCATGACGAGAGATTTTGTTTAAACTTTTAAATAGAAGGTACCCAATATTTTCAAATTATATTGTCATTAATATACTTAAAAACATAATCCTGCAAACCAATACTAATTAGCAATACCATTTTACATAATATATGTTAGCCGACTGCTTACAGACAAGCAAGTCAATGATTTCCTTTGGAACTTGCGTATTGATCATAATTACTTGTGTACAACCAAATTCCCGTCATTGGAACAGGATGTGGTATTGTGGCCTGGAAGATTTGGGATCGGACGGAATACAAAAGCATGACGAGAGATTTTGTTTAAACTTTTAAATAGAAGGTACCCAATATTTTCAAATTATATTGTCATTAATATACTTATATTAAAAATACTTGCGAATATTGCATACTGAGACTGTACTATATGTATAGACATTCACCCAAACCCCTTCCCAACAATGCGATGCAAAACTGCAAATGCAAGGCAAATGGAAATGGAATATAATAGTAAAAGTATTTATACAGTACAATATACAAAATTTATTCCTTTGAATATACCAGACGTAGACTAATACCACATTTCACATTACGAGTATTTCGCATAATGAAAACCGGAGTATTTAGCGGTTTTGCGAATTTAAGTAATCTGTCTTAGCTCCAACTCAGGATTTATACGAAGTATGAGATTATTGAGCAAAAAAAGTAAATTTTAAATACAATAATTGATACCAATCTACATTGTATGACAGCTTAATAATTTTTTCTGGTTAAACTACATAGCATATTTTGTTTTTACCCTAACACATAACTCTTGCTTTCAGGAAAACGGACGTTAAAAACGTAACAATATAATGATACATGTTGCATTAATACGTTAATTCAGTTCATATTGTTTTTTTTTGTAAATATACAGCTTGTATACATTTTGTCACATGCATATACTATTCATAATCCCAATTACGCCCAACTTAAAGTTAATTGGTAGCTATTTTGTGGCATTTATTAAAACCTCATCATAATCTCATCCTCAAAAAGCTGATTTTTTACATATGTCCGAGTCAGAAGAGTACACATGTACGAATTTCGTTACTACTCAGCTTATCATGTCATCTTCGGCAGATATAAAAGTGCTTTAAAATCGAGCAGAGTAATTAGTTCGTCTTCAACTCTTCTGGATCTACAAAGTTCTGCTGCGACATCTAAGTTTTTAACAACCTCCGGAAAAATGAGATCAGTCTTTGTTCTAGCTTGCCTCTGCGTCCTTTTGGTTGCCTTCATGGCACAAGTAGAGGTAAGTCTAGTCTAACCATGAATTCATATTTCTAACCTTGTGTAACATAAAATTTTAACTGGATTTAACTTTCCGTGGGTAATTTAGGCACAGAATTGTAGAATTCGTGGAGAGGGTTGTGCAGTAGGCCCTTGCGGAAATACAAATCCGTGTTGCTGTTCGGGTACCTGCCATGTTGAACGTGGTCTGTCCTGGGGATTCTGTACTTAACCCTATTAAATAGAATAAACTGAGTCCGTATACAACATCCGAAAACTGCCCACCTATTTCCAAATTTTCTTTTAATATTGACTTATGTTATGTTGATGTATGGCCTTATTGTAAAATCTTGACAAAGTTACTGAATAAATCAAAAATCGAAGGCACTTCTTTAGAAAACAACACTACCAATTACAAGTGTGAATACTACATAATATGGCATATAACATCTATGTACATAAGACCTGACAATGATCTGGGAATATAAAATTATGTATACGTTACGTCAACGTCTTGATTGAAACATTACGCTCGAATGACAATATACATAAGTACATTGATATGAATTCACTTGACTCACAGTAAAAAACTTCCTAATTCCTAACGTTCGTGATTTACATTTAGCTTGGCCCTTAGGTAAACCTCAAACAAACCCATCACGACAGTGACCAATGGGTGCAAAATGCGTACCAATGTTGTGCGTTAAACTGTTTATGGCACATGTTGAAACAAACACAACTTCATAATCATTGTTTATATTTACTTTTTATTTAATGACCTTGCAATTGAAATGCGTGTGGCAACCTTTGCATTATGTTGTACGTAAGGATTAAGGATGAAGGGTGGAGCTTTTCTGCGTGTGTTTTTTAAGACATGAAAATCGAGTAAACTAGTTTTTTGTAAGATGCGCAGCGTTGTTTCTACTTTTCATTATATTTGGGCCATAAAGAACAAACAAAAGAAAAATTTGTAGTTTGCTGGAAAAATTTCTTTAAAAAGGACATATTGAAATTAACAATCATCAATCATGTAATGATCAGTATTGCTATGCTATTGACTGCGTATATATGTAAGAATGTATCTCGGACTAATATGCTGCGCTGCTTTACCTTCAAAACTGCAGTAATAGTAAAAAATCTTAACATTTTCAATGATGAAAGATGATGTCCCAGGCCCCACACCAAAGTTCAGGATTGTCGTGATGCAACTCGAATTAGCGTTATTCATGCATAATTAACCTGAGCAGAGGTAAGCGAAATTCTGTTCGCAAAAGTTTGTTGATCAACGCGACCCACCATTATCATGTTTCTTTTACAATAAAACTATCACAAAATCACGAACTTGTCTTTATAAGTACATGATTCAATTTCCCATTCGTTCCGCGGTGCACTAAAACAAATTATGCTCTTAAGTTGAAGACGACAAACAATCTAAGAATAATAATACATAGCATGGTATTAGACACGTAAAAATATTTACTGTCAAGGGTTAGAAGAACATCATGAGTTAAACTATTCTAAGTAAAAAATGTCTCTCTTCTCGCGACTTTGAAATGATATTTTTATTGTTTTAAGTTATATAAAAAGAAGACATGATGGCATAGTTTTTACAGCTTTTGGATGCATGTTAAATACGTGATGACATGATTATCAAGTGACTCGTATGTTTCCATTATTATTCGGCATGGCATTGTGAAAGTTAGCAAATCTTTTACCTTGGCTTAGTAATAGAGAAAGGTTACTCCAAATTTTCGGCTTTTCTTTCAAGTCCCCTTAAACACTTGAAATTTTTAACGGTATTTCAAAATAATCTTTTGTAACTGCAACAAATGTGCACTTTTGTACAAGTGTAGAATATTTTTACAGAAAAGTACGGAAGCTGAAAATTGAGCTATATGAATCATCAGTTTTGCGAAGGTAAATTATTTTTACGTAACTTTTTAAGCGAATTGCTATGCATGATTAGTGACTCATCTTTATATCTCCAATAACTTAAGGAATGTTCCAATTCCTATGCGTAATAGCATTCTACATTTAGTTATCAAAGACTTACCTATTCCAAAACCTGAAACATAATCATAAAATTTCACATGGATGCTTTGCTTCAGTGTTTTGCAATGGTTTATTTTTATGTCCTGCATGATTCATTCGTATATGTAGTACACCTATAACGTACATAATCATTCATAAAAATACTAAGATAACTCATTAAGTTACATGATCAGTTTACGAATTTGATATGATATGCATGCAGTTATATTTGATGATACATGATTGTTTTAAGGTATCTAACATAACAATGCAGGACTAAGCGTACGTATTTAGAGGTAAAGATGAAGCTTACTTTTAAACGTGTTTTAGCATTTCTATCATCCTCCTCAAATGCTCTAAATTCCATACAATACATTTCAGTACTCATATAAATACTGGATACATGATGAAGAAGTCTTTCAGTCGTATTTAGCCAAGTCCAGCAGGTACAACAAAGGAAAAAACGTAAAGCTGAGCAAGAGTCTATTTCATTTACACTTTACTTACACTATTAGCAGATCCCGCACAGACCCCATTGTTAAAAAGTTGCGTGTGTGAATTTTTTTCATTCTTGCAAAGCTGCTGCTGCGTACTTGTGTCAAAAGGAAACCTTGTAATAGCGTAGAGCGTAGCTAGCAATTAGTGAATTTAACACACCGTTTTTGCGCTATAAACTAAGAACAATTTTTGCATTGTTGGGCTGGGCGTTGTGTTTCAATATCAAAGAAACAATGAAGTCCTTTGTTGCTGTAAGTGCTCATTAATTTTAACATTTAAATATGTTAAGTAGTAATTTTACTTTGTGACAGGCAGTCTTAAACCATTTCACTTATAATTTAGCACGCTACAACATTTTTTCATGAAAATTTTATGTAACTCTTATTTCCCCATAGATGCTAATGTTAGGTGTCTTGATGATGACTTCCGTTGCCAGCATTGAAGGCAGGCCAGGGGTACTTCCTATTCATCAGGAACTCTTCTACACTTTACCTTCAGCGCATCAACAGACAACGGTTGTCCGTGACGCACTCGGAAATCAAGGAACAGCTTATGCATATCATACTCAGAATGGGATCTCATCGTCTTCAGTAGCTGTATCCAGAAGGTAATTTGAAAGATTGATGAGAAATTTTAACGCAAGTTCATGGGAATTTAAGTCGCCATAATGCTCAGGGACACTTTGTTACAATCAAGCCAAAGCCACATATATATCAGCAAAAGTAATTAAAGTAAATTGCTGCGTAAGTAACCCCCAAAACGATATGCTATAATGTGATGAATGAGCGTGAGAAATTTTAACAAGAGCAGCATTACGTCTTCCCCCTAATAGTTAACTTGGAGAACCATTGTATTGTTATTACTACGCTTTGATAAGTTAATTTAGCATGACACTCAAGTGCCTATTTAAGTTTTAATGACCTCATGTATTTAATTGAGTATCCATTTTAAGGTTTTCCCGTTATAGCTAACAATTTTGTATCATACGTTCATTCAAAGTTAAACTTGAAAGGCTAAAAAATAGTTTGTTTTCAAATACTCTATGTATGTTTATATATATATATATATTGTTGAATTTACAGTGACAACAGTAAAACGCTGGCCTATGTACCAAGTGTGTTAGCAGCAGATCCAGGAATTTACGCCCATCATGGTCATCTTCAATATCAACCATCTGTAGCCGTTGCATCTGGCGTGCCCGTTCATCACCATCATCATCCGGCAGTAGCATACGCAGATTATGGTCAACAATATGTAGTATAAAATTAAAATCATTAAAAACTGAACCTTTTTTCATATAATGTAACTTGTACAACTTTTATGTAGGTATATATGTGTAATGCAAATACAAATTGTAAACTATAAATTGCAAATAAACCTCATGTTTCATGCTCTCAAACAGACTTGAAATTTATTATACTCATTTAACTTTTAACATATCATTAAAATGTATACCTAATATATCTGCTCTCTCTTTTTTACTAAATCATATAAAAATCTACCGGATACCTTAAATTCAGTTCTAAAAATGCATTTGCGGTAGGTGACTGCATAAATATAAAGTCTAGAAATCAAGATGTTAATTTTTTGATAGAAAATTATAAATATTATAAATAAATAACTAAAATATAGTAAGAATTTTATCTTAACGTGCATAACAAAATAAACAGCAAAAATAGTTAGGAAAGCAAATATTTTTTGCTAAATTTTACATCGAGCATGGCTTCAATTTGAATACATGAGAACATATATTTTGGCAATGACAATAACTATTTGTGCATAACATTTTTATCACAGCGTTCCAATAAGAAATTCCATTTGTTCTACAAGAGTAACTCACAAAAAACCAAAAATCATGGCATTGGCATGCTACAACTCTTTTAATATGAAAGGAACATAAAAGATCTATATAGTAAATTGGGCTGTTAATTTAATCATTAAATGATTAATGATTAAACCGCTCAACTGAGAGTTCTTTCAACACTGTTGTTGTGGCTTTACAACCGCAACATTATTAGGTTGGACCTGGACTGCACTACACTCAATGCAAAAATGAAAATAGCGAATATCGTCAATAAACTTGTTAAGGTTTTGTGTAAATGTTGGTAAATCACATAATGCTGAAGAACTAGATGCTTGCGGTGAGCCGCAATTCTCTGGACTTGCTTTAATTGAAAATTTATCTAATAGGACCGTACGATGTTCTACTGTTAGCTGTGGAAAGTTGATAGCTATGGTTTGTGGCAGGAACCCTTTTGAAAATCGTTCGTAATTAACCGATGCCATTTCAAATAAAACAGTTGCGATTTCTTCTCTTAACAAATCATGACTTTTCTGAATGAGAATCTGAATAAAAAGTGTCATAAATTGATCCAAATATTCTTGGCGATCACTTAGTCTTTGGTACAATTTGTGTTTATCGTTCCACGATGAAAGGGTCGCAAGGTTAAATCTAAATATTTCCAGGTCAGCTTGCAGGAATGAATGACCAATGCTCTGCAAAATATCATTTAGTCGACTAGCAGCCTCAGACGCTTGTTCTGGACTTTGAGATGAGATTCCTGATAAAATAGCGCTTCTGACTGTAAGGCTAGATGGGAAGAAGTAATTCCATCTATAGTTGACGCAATCTCGGATGAATTGAAAAAATGGAATTTTTAACTCTGGGGTTGGCCTTTGTGCCAAGTGGGGATATATGTTGTTGTAGCACAGGGTTAGAGCCTCGCCAAAAAACTTCTTAAAGCTGGAGGAATTATCTTTTACCATGAACTGCAGCAGGTTTAAAAACCTGCAAAATTAGAAAAGAGAATTACGTGCGAATTCCAAAAAAAAACTCAATTATTAGTTTTTACTAGCGGAGATAATTTACTTTTCCACAACGATTGTATCAGATTCTTTCATCAGCTCTTGTACCAAATTGCCTCGGGAAAACAGTTGTAAAAACAGTCGAATGGTTTCCTCAAAGAACTGAGCCCCAACTTGCTGACGCAAGACCTCCATTACTTTTATAAAAAAGTTTAGCAACTCCTCGTTAACCACTACCAAATCAATCAATTTTAAATTAATATGCCCCAACCTGAGAAAATCGGATATCTAATATGCCTAAAAGTGTAACTGTAGCTTACTTGGTTCCTTCAGATGCTGCGTAACCATCGCACGCGTAAACGGTACCAATTCCTTGTAAATATTCCAACAAATTCGTTTTGAATTTGTACTTTCGCTCATTAACATATCCAGTTGGTCATTTAGCACTCGAACCCAAAATACCAGAACATTTGGACGATTTGCAGACTCAAAAAGGTCGTTGCTCATATTTTTCATAAAATCCACATAAATTTTTGATCGAACTTCCCATTCTTGATTGGAAACATTTTGCCACGGCAGTAGGATGAGAGTAGCAGATACTTTGTGCAACACACGATATGTCTCTGGGTCAAGAGAAGTTCCCAATGTGTGAAGTTTCTCAATTAAATTACGAACACATTGCATTTTAAATATGTACTGTGTTCGAAGAGTATTAACAAGAGTATTAAAGAAATTCGCCTGCGCTAAAACGATTGAATGGTCCACAACGGTACGATTCTCTAGGGTGAAAAATACAAACTCTGTACAGACATTTATCATTTCGTAAAAGCTTTGAACTTCTGGTTCGGACGCGTCAGTCTGAATAACTTCCGAATGGTAACGTGCTAACCAATAAATCCAAGTTTTTAGTGAACAGATAATCTCACAGTTTCTGAAAAGTAAAAACAGGTATTATCTATAACAAAAACTTAAGTAACAAAAGTATTTGTTTGGGTGTGGGTGTGTTTAGTTTACTTACGCCTGGATTATTGACGAGGGGTATTTAACGAAGTAATATTCTTTGGAGCAAAGAAGAACTTTGATTAACTCATGTAAAATGCTTTTCCCTACTTCAATTTGCTTTTTAAATGCATTCTCGTAGAGACGCTGTCCATAAAACACACTCGCTAATCTAAAATAAAAGATTAATACAGCTTAATATACACAATTTTCATTTGACCTAGTTGTCATCCTGTTGTCAAAAGTAGTACCTGCCCATCAGCTGAATAATAAAAATAAAGTGCTTGATGTTAGCATCGTTTTCGATGGTGATATTTGTTTTTGAAGGATCCAGACACGCAGCTAGTCCTCCATAATAAACACAAGACTCTGCCCACAGAGAAGTCTAAATAAAACAACATAAAATAGACCATAGCTGCGTGAAGTAGACTTTGCAGATATGTATGTATGTAACATAGAAATTGTTTAATTTTTATAATTTTTCACAATATATAGAACCTACAACAACTTCTAGAGATTCACTAGGAAGCAGCTCTCCAATTTTCACCAGAATATCTATATTTCTAGATAGACTAGGTGCTTCTGTCTCGCCTTCCTCCTCCTGGAAAGTCAAAAAAATTACGTTAATAAGATAAAGTTGTAAAATTAAACTGTTGTTGACTTTCTATTCACATAAAATCGGTTCTTACATCAGTCTCAAAGGTATCATCAGTTTCAATATCAAACTTTTGAGTGCTCAGGACTATTTTAGTAGCTAAATCCAACATTGGTTGCTTAAAATACTCTATGAGATCTTCTCGATTCATTGTAATGAAAACAAATGGAACCCCTGCATTAAGGTGATCTAACAGCCTCGCCCAAATTTCTAAACATTCGTAGTAATAAACTGTTTCAGATTGCTCGAACGTAAATGAAAGAAGAAAAGTAACGAAATTCTTTGAGCATGGTCCATGATAACGAAAAAAGTGGTGGCTGGCTACAAGACACAGGAACTCAATTACTTTTTCCAAGTATCTACAAAAGTTAAACAGCAATTTTTAGGTATACCAAATGACAAACCAGCTCTCGTATTTTGTTATTTATACTGTTTAAACTTACTGTTGTGGGAGAGTTACGATGGTGGACCTATTAGAAACCCGTTTTAATACTTCTATTGCAAACGACGTAACTGTGTCAATATGCATGTCAAATTCTTTAGGGATAAACTTCCTATATAAAAGCTCGTTTAATGTTCCCATCGCCAGTATTCCTAACTGGCTACCTTTGGTCCGCTGCAAAATGAAACAACCCAATTAAACACAGGATTTAAAACCACATTGGATTCTGTAAATATTCGAAATGTACTTACAAAGTGCGGACACGTATCCACATGGGCATATTGACAAATAAGTCTAACAAAGTGTTCCGGAAATGGGACAGCTCTTTCGCCCCTGTACTGTTCCTGACTTTGACTGGTTGTCCTATACCCATCTAAAGGGATCCAAGTTAACAGGTTTGAGATTGTTTCTAAAGCCAATGATAGAACTTCGTCAAAGTGTGTCACGACTGAGTTTTCAGACTGAGGAGATTGACCAGCCACTTCCGGTGAGGGGCATGCTGAGTAACGCGTAAGACCCGACAACAATATTTCTACAAAAATCGTCACCCTCATTATACAAACCTCCTTCAAATTTTAGACAGACATATTATGTATATTATATCACTCACGTCTCAAAACTTCGAACACGTTCGGCATTTGTTGAAGCAGCAACATTTTAAGCTCGGCCTTTCTCTCCGTGCTAATTTCATCTTTACAATTTGGATACTCCTCCGACACAGTTTTTATAAACATCAGACCTATTCCGACAGTCTCTTCGTTTGCAGTTATCTGAAAAACAAA
>JAHZNG010000129.1:0-11040 GCA_027744375.1 Orchesellides sinensis
ATGAAGATGAAGAAGACGAAAGGATCCGATTAATACTTCCTTACATGGGTCCACTTACAACAAGGCTCACTCAATACCTCCGCCAAACATTGGATGTCACATTTGGATACATTCCAGGACTGAAACTAGGAGTGATTCTTAATAATGCTAAAGAAAAACAGATGAAAGAAAATCCAGGCATCTGCAAACTAACATGCTCGTGTAGTGCTGTATATATCGGAGAGACAGGAAGATCGATCGAAATCAGAATATAAGAACACTCAAAACAGGAAGGGTCCGCTGTCAAACATCATTTAGCCATCAACAAACAACACACCTTACTACCTGACTCAGCCAAACTTATAGAAAAAGAATCCCGCTATTTCTACCGTAAAGTTAAAGAACACCTTTGGATCATGGCACATGAAAACATAATCAACCAAAACACCGGAATGAAAGTGAATCCGATTTGGTCCGCGACCTTGGTTCCTCTGCTAAAGCCAACTTAACACTGTCTAGGCCAGAACTGGGGTGCAACAAGATCCATTTTAGCACTGAGAGAGCGTTTTCCGAACAAACACCAATCGTTTTGGTTTTTCCTCTCTCCCTAGACAGCCACCACCAACATTTTTCATCATATTCAACAAAAGTTCCCTATGATACAAACAAGCTAACCAGATTCCCGGAAACCAACTGAATTTTTATTTCAAGTTTCTAAAATGAATCAATGTACATTTTTCATGAAAATATTTCTCATTAAACGCGATCTCCTGAGGAAGACAGAGGTTTACTGTCAAAAGCTCGAGCAAATTAAAAGATTTTTAATTTCAATGTCACCCATGAGTTCCGTGATTTATAATTTTAACCAAACTATTATTTTGTTCATTAATCGTAGATATACGATATTATTAAAACCATATGAACGTAAGAAGAAGATGGACAAACAATGTACAGAAAACATTAAAAATATTGTGATCAGTGAAAACTCTGAGTTTTCCAGAAAAAAGACAAATATATTGCTAACCATTAATCGTTGTCACGATTTTCGGCTTTCCATAGGGAAATATCAATCAAATTTAACATGTCATGACCACGCTTACCACAAGGCATTTACCCAATTATCGAAAAATATTCCTGATTTACTCTCCTTTGGGCCATATTCTAATACAATTCTGAAATTATTTACACAGCTTTACACTTCTCCAGTACAATCTTTGTTGGTTTCCATAAACTACTGCAGTATAGAGATTAGTAAGTAAAGTAAAGTTTTAAGAGGTAAACTTCTTTCATTTCCCCAATACACATACTAAAACAGCTTTGCACATTTTGCAGTATGTTATTACGAATGTATTGCCCTTTTCAGAATTTCAATCTACATTTTCATGGCATGTGATATCTCATTCAAAAGCGCTTGACAAGTTGAGAGGGGACATATAGTTTGATGTTTTTTGGGTAAATGACCTCTGTAAGCCTGTATGATAGGTTAAGTGGACACGTAGAATTTAATACTACAACATAATATGTACCTATGTATTTACATGATTCAAGCCTCATTTTTTACCCATTTTGCGGATCTGTCGTACGAGTTTTTAATTTTGAAAATTGATTGTTTGTTTTTTAACCTATTTTAGTACCCATAATGAGTTCTTAATCTGGTTGTATACATTTATGAGTTTATTTATCTGCCAACTTTCGTGAAACTAAACCACGAAATACCGATATCATATCTTATGCAGAAAGAATTCCAGCAAATAAAATCGATTAATCAATTTCCGGTAATGGTGGCAGCTTTTTCTCACTTATAAACCCAAATCATACTATCAATTGAATGCAAAGCTTTAGGTATGGGGAAGCAATGTAAAGAAAATTGTACATACCTACATATATTGCAAATTTTTATGCTTGATATTTTTTACACATTGTATTAAACAAGGAGTTAGCTGTCTGTACACACCTTGTAAATGCGCCGAATATGGCTTACAAAAAAAATTAAAACAAAAACCATATCTAGTGACAAACATATAAGAAGAATTAATATATCGTTCGAGAATTAAAAATGCATACAACCGTGTATTTTCTCATATTTACTTTTGCATGGGAACTTAACCTTGCACAAAACATAGATCAAGAAAATATTCAAGAAATAAAATCAAGCATTTGCTTCTTTTCTGATAGCACAACCACAACATTACATTCTGATTTTTCAAGCCATCGATCCGTCAACTGTTCTAGAACTTAGCCGTAATTTTGTCCGAATCCTCACTTTCAGTGGAAACCGATCATTCTCCAATCTTGAAACTCCGACTGGCACCCAGCTAACAAAGCTGGGTTATAAACATGCCCAACCGTTCACCCTCATTCTGGCTCACCTCAGAAGAAACACCTTTACTCAGTGGTGTAGACTTAAGCGTGTTTTACTCATACGGAATGGTCCCTTCTAACGTGTTCATTTTATTCGTAAATTGCAAACCAATCGGAAGAAATTGTGTTCTCCCAATATTTCCTTCATACGTTGGTTATTTTCCGGCAATCAAAATACTCATATTTTCAAGACGCTTCAGAAATACAAAGTATACATTGACTGGCGTTGTCGCCAATGTGCATTTCGATTATTACACTAAATCATTGCAAAAAGTTGTAAATGAAGGACTGTTCTATTATCCAGTTTTATACCATAAAGCCCTTTTTTATAACGCCAGAGGAGAAAAACTTATCGCCATGGTATATTCTCCACACGAAGAATATATTAGTAACCACGCCGCCGATAAGATGGCATGCTCTCAAATGATGTTACATTATAAATACTACAACATATCTTATCAATGTACACATGATATGATTACATCTACTTACATTGGTCAAGTACATAACATGACAGTCGATATGGTTGCTCACTTTTCAGAAACCACGTTAAACTTTGAGTGGCACATATTATCTCAATTTATCTCAGCCGGCTATGACAGTACGTCCAATGCTGACGATCTCCAATCATGTTATCATTGTATGACTGGTTATGTGTTTTCACGGTTCAACCGAGAATCGGATTTTGTATTGTGCATCAAACCCATATCACCAAAAGTGGTACGATACTGATTGGATTGTTACACCTTTAGCAGGTGACGTTTGGTTGGTAACTGCGTTAACGTTTACAATTGCATTTTGGATGCTCTTTAGAATTCCCAACGGCTTTATTTCTGGTCAGACTTATATATTCTGGTTTTTGACACTTGTATCCCGACAAGCAGTTCCTCTTGATGGAGTGCATAATAAAAGTGCATTTATGCTCTTCGTATTTTCTGCACTAATGCTTGGGTGGCATTATGAAAACGGAATTACTAGCCTTGTCGTCGTACCACCCCCACCAAAAGTGTACCACACTTTGAAAGAAGTTCTGGGTGGCGGTTATACATTTCTTCATCGAAACTTTAACGGAGGTCGCATACCGTATGATTTGTACTATTGGGATTTTAAGCTGTCTGGTGTGCTTAATGTAATTAACCAAAGCTTTTACATATTAAATAACAACGAAAGCTACATGAATACAATGGTTTTAGGGTTTCACAAAAAATACTGCTATCACAGAAGGTTTCAAGTTGCTTCCAAGGTAGCAGGTCAACTAACACAGAAATTAAGGGAAATGGGTCGTAAGGATGCACGGTGTCACGTAGTGAACCAGAGATTTCTACATGTATTTTTCTTTAGGGTGATTTACACGGCTAACAGGTACTGGGTTTCCAAGACTTTGCTGAGAATTTGGGATGCGGGATTGCCCACAGCTTGGGATGCAAACTATAAGTGGCGAGATTCAATAGAAAAGTCTAAATTGAAGCAAATTGACGAAGAAAGCCTTGGAATTATTAATTTAAAAAGTTTTATTCCGTTACTTGTGTGTTGGCTTATTACAAGTGTTATATACTGCATTAGTTTTTTGGTTGAGCGTTTTGAATATGATAGGAATGAAGATGTTGCAATGACGCTTGGAATATGCATTGAAGATTCTTACCAAAAAACAGATAACTCAAACCAGGGTCATCAATCTTGGTGAGCCATTTTTTAATACTATTAATATAGATCTTGCAAATTGAGATTTTCTAAAAACATCTTTAAAATTGAATTTTAGCGACGAGCCAGATATATACTCAGAAACCATACTAGATGGGGGTAATGGTTCAGAGTTGGAATCCAACACAGGTGATCCGAATGCTCCTACATACAGTGGTAAAGCTGAAAAATATTTACTTTCTAATTTAGTTAAACAAATAAGCTAATAAATATTTTCTAATTTCTTCCAGTCCATGACAAAGCTGGTCTTAATGATTCACACGAGTTTATTCAAGATGACAAGCAAGAATGTGTTGCAGAACGGAGAATCAGGGAATCAAACTTGTACTAAATATTTAGAATAAGCATATAAATGAAAAGTGATATATGTAGATCTGCTAGGTATTATGTCCACTAAAAAACTTATATGGCAAGGAATTTTACATTGTACAACCGCTTAAGTATTAAGTAGTACTAATATTTAAATACATTTTAACTATAGCGTAGCTACAACAGTAAAACTACCTTCAGGGCAATAAAAATTAAGTATGAACAGTATATTGTGTAGAGACAGTGGAATTGTCTTAGAAAAACATAATTTGAAAATATATACGATAAAATACATAAGAAAAAACGCACAATTTTCAAAATATATAAGATTATAATATACATTGGCCAATAATGCAAATAAACTATAAACTTGTCCTTTTAAGAACTCAATAAGTAGTTAGACCCCAGAATAAACATACATTCGTGTGTACGCATTTTTGAGTCAGGTTGCATAACATAACCACGTTCCATTTCTTTTGTCACTGATAGGTTTAGTGGGTAAAAGAACTGCAATTCCTAGTTTTGTTAAGTTAGGCAGATAAAATAACAATTATTCAATGTTTTCTAAAAGTAGAATATGCAGATAAGATAAGAGGAACGTTTTCGTTAGGTTAAATTGTGTGGATAAAATAACAGCCTTCCTTATGTGCTCTGTTAAAAGTTAGGTTATGCGAATAAAATAATAGCGATTCTTCGTCTTCTGTTAGGTTGTATTACTCTTAATTGCTTCGCAAAATAACCTAATTGCAAGTTGGGTGATCACTGTACGCAGTACGCAGTTTTCTAGTCAATTACGTGAAAATGAGCGTTCCGATACCCATTCCTCTTAGAAGTATGTTGAGCCATGGCCCTAACGTAATTACCATTTTTAAGCTTCAGCACAAATCCCATACATTTTGTTCACTTGAGCTACTGCTTGTTCATAATGAATCTCGTTACGTTTGAAAAAGTAAAAACTTGGTTCACGAAGACCAGGACGCATGCTTTGATGCACAAATTTGTAACCGTTGTCCAGTAACTCTTATAAATTCCGAAATATTGTGGGTTTAACCATTTTCTTATTACCAACCAAGCATAGACATAATCAACAGGTATAGACAATATGAAGAGCATAAATGAATTCCGATTTAACATTCCAGAAATTAAAACAGGTTGTTTGGAGACAACCGCTGCCTACCAGAGAATAGTTGTGAACAGGCTTTCGCAATCCAGAGTACGATATCGTTCTTTGTCTCAAATTAAAGCGTCTTTTCCCATCTAGCCTATGTTTAAGTGTTTTCGCGGGTTACTATATACCCATACATTTGCTTTATGCTCATGCTTATTCATACTCTGAAATACGAAAGCCTGGTTGTGAAGTTAAGGAAAACTATATGGGTTGGAATGCTATACAACATTTTGAAATCCAAAAACAAGTGAAATGGCCGTTGCCAACTATATTTCATATGAGAAAGGTATGATAATGCAATCTGCTGGAGAACCGATTTTGTAAAATGGCACCTTGGTGTGAAGTAGACAATACGCATCTCACTTGTACCTGTAAACTCATACCCAGTTTTAAAATGGCTAGGTTTATCTGCCAAATTAAGAGCCGTGTGTTGGCTGTGTGTAATGAATTGACTTGATAAGCTGAAGTCAGTATGCAGCCCTAACATAACTAGTCTGGGATTGATAAGGTTGCATGAAATGTTATGAATTTGTGCAATGTAGTAAGTTGACATGATATCATATGAACAGCAAAACGACACATTGTAGATCCACTTTAATTTTAGAATTATTTGTGCATCCGTCATTAGATCTTCTCCCTATTTTTCAACTCTTTCATTGGGAATTAGTTAATATATCAACCGGAAGACATCTGCGTTCACTGGGCATGGGAGAAATAATAACATTTCCATTAAAAAGGGACCACTAGGATATATTTCAACCAGTAGAATTTTAGCGTTGACTGGGAACGGTAGAAATATCAACCATGTTTATTTTAGTCATCACTGGGAAATGGTTGGAATATCTCCCGCGAACAGTATGAGCTATCTCTGGGCATGGCAATTTTATTGATCATGGCAAAATCAACATCACTGGGAGTGGTTTGTATTTCTACCAAGTTTAGTACACGCATTTAGGCAAAATGCATTTCTCATCCCATTTAAGTTGCTGAAAGTTTTTAAAGCATTTTGAAAAACGTTCCTCATAGCTACAAGTGCTTTTTTACGTTTCATGCACCCACATAAAAATAGCTTTTGCTAATTGTGAGCAGGAAATACGGAAACGCTTTTCGATTTTCTTCCCTGAGTAGTAGGCTTTTAATTACAAATAAATTCCCAATTAAACGAAAGATAACTTTTTTTTTGAAGTCACAACGAAAGGGTTAAGTAACTTTTACGGCTTGTTAAAGCCATCGCAATAACTTCTCTTTTATTTCCATTCAAAAAATGGGTCTTGTGGAAATTGAGTTGATTTGAAAGTATTTCTTTTTTAATTGAATTTTGGGACGAGTTGAGTCTATATTTAAAATACAATATTGGAACTACATCAGCCACTGTAAAGTTTCGGTTTGTAAAGACAAATTTATTACTTCTTGGAAATATCATAACTTTTATTGCTGATAAATATACAAGGTGAGAGGGAATCGCAGGTCTTCTACAATCCCTACCGATTTCTTTGCAGTTGACAAATAAAAGGAACCCTATGGAAGGTGACATTCTTAAGAAGTTAAAAAGGCACAAGTCTTTCCAACTGTTTTCATTAAGATGGCCAAAAATTAAGTTGAACGGTTGGGTATGTTGATAAGCATGTTCCACCAGCTCAGTCCCACTTAAGATTGGACAAGCTTTGTTTGTACGGTTACCCGCATTCGTCAGGCGAAGTGTTTACAAAAAAACGCAATGGCCGGATGTTAGGTAACCCAATAAATTTCTCTGAATCGCTTACATAATGAACAAAAACAAGTATTTCATAACATAATTATATAAACCAGAGCAGAGAGGTTCTTTATGTTTTTGCTGTCAAAACAAAATGGCTGGCAGAAACGTACTACATGATATTTTTCGAGCAAGGCTTTTGTTTATTTTGTTGATTACTTCCCAAAATTAAAATTCGTGGTAAATCTTAAGACAATTGAATAAGATGATGCCAGTTTTATTGAATAGGTACATGCATTTTCATTGTTACATGTTACAATTTGTCCTTTATTTACATTACATTTGGATAGCTTGCATGTACATTCAGTATTTATTCAAAATGTAAAATAAAATATAAATATTAAAACCTTCAAAAATTAAAGAATCTCTTCTCTTCATAAAATGACGTACCATAACATTTATTGTACCTTTTTATATCATTGTACAAAAGTATTTTATCCATTAACTCTACACAAAACCATCAATTTATAAATAAAGAACTGTACTATATAGAAACCTTTGCACTTCACAATATAGTTTGTTACGCTTGTTTTAGTTGAAATTGTTTTGAAGGGTAATTAGTTTACAGGTTTTAAATGTTTTAGTTGTTCAGGGGGAACAATTTAATTTGACTCTCCATACTTACAACTGGTATGAAGCTTTTGGCTTTCAAGTTCAATTAAACTTTAAAAAGAATGTAGGCATGCAGTTATTCTCAGCGATGAATTTTTGAATGTCGTTTCAAACTTCCAACCGAAGATAACACTTTCTGACATGCACTACACTTGTAACAGTTGTTTCCAGTATGTGTGCGTATGTGAGCAGTGAGATCTCCAGCCAAACTAAATATCTTCTTGCAAACCCGACAACTCAAACGATATTGTTTAGTATGTGATTTCATGTGCCTACCGAGGTCACCAGCCGAAGGGAACGCCTTCTTACAGACTTGACACTGGTACGACCGTACTCCAGCATGTCTTCTCATATGAACTATCAGGTTTCCTGATATTGAAAACCTTTTGTTGCACAGGGGACACTGGTGTGGTCTATCCCCGGTGTGGGAGAGCATATGCCTATTTAAGTAATTTTTTTGTGCAAACCCACGGTGACAAATGTTACATTTATGTCCTCCGGAGATTTCCAACTTGAGAGAAAGCTCGTTGACAAACGGTACACTTTTTTGGTTTTTCTCCACTGTGGTTTTTGATGTGTTTTCGAGCATCTGAACTCTGCTTAAAAGCCATGGAGCAAAAGGTGCATTTGTAGGGTTTCTTCACTGTGTAATTTTATGTGCCGTCGATGATTTGCGGGGTAGGCGAAAGTCTTGTGACAAATGTGACAGCTATGTGGCTTTTCTCCGGTGTGAGTTTTCAAATGAATAGAAAGGCATATTTGATGATTAAATCGTTTCTTGCATAAATTGCACACGTACCGTTTTTTACTAGAATGGCTTCGCATGTGAGCACTAAGTGAACTTTTACTGTAGAAGGATTTCTGGCAAATGTTACACTCATGTTGTTTTATTCTGTGTCTGGAATGTCTTATCGCGTGGTATTTTAGTGTGGAATGACTGGTAAACCCTTTACCGCAGGTGATACAAAAGAAAGGAGATTCACCAATGTGAGCTCTCAGGTGAATAATTAACTCGTCATTTTTATAAAAGCATTTGTTGCAAAATATACACTGGTAAGGCTTATATCCCAAATGCAAGTTCATGTGAACTTTTAAATTCCCTTTGGCACTGAATAACTTGTCGCAAGATTCACATTTAAATTGTTTTGGAGATTTTCGCTGTGCCATGATGTTTTGATTCAGGTTCAAAGTTAATTGCAAGGTTAATTAGGAGTCCAAGGTTTTTATTAGATTTGCATTTAAACCTGGAGAATTTGTAGGTATATTTGGTTCAAAAGCCTTGCTGTTGTTTTAGTGTAAAGCGTACTAAACACATTTTATCCGAATTCGCTCTCAAGATCGTGATTGCAGAAATATTGTGAATAAACCCAAATTGACTGTTTTAAAAATGTTACTAGACTACAGCTCTGGCTTACACTGCTTTTGACAAAGTCAACAGGGATATTATTTTTTGAAAATATCAAATAGAAAATTGTAAACAATTTAGTAGAAAAATTTTGATTTCAATTATAAGGTTTGAAACTTAAAAGTTCAGCAAATACAACAAAATTTTGTTTTGTTTTGATGTTGGAGAATTACGAAAGCAAAGAAAAACGTTGTTTATTATTATGAGAGAGTAGAGTATGTTGGTGGTAATGGGTTATATGCAATGCATATCGGCGTACGATAAAAAAATTTTACTCCAGATGTTTTGGATAATATATGTCCGATACTGTAGAAAAAGCTTTCTGCTCGAATAAATGCAAACATCAAGGCTAGGTTACGTAATATGGACAGTATAGACTATGTATTATGGATCCGGACGAGACACGACATATTTGTACATAGCAAGCATGGCAGAGTATCTATGTATGCTAAAACAAAGGAAACTTTTTCACAACGCTGGAGTAAGGCTTGGATGATGCCAACTCTTTTATCCATGAAGTACTTTCTATGCACTAAACTCTAAACGGTTTTTTAAGATAAAACATTTTCAATATTAACCCATCTCTGCTTTTTGTGGCTATAATTCTTCTCTCAACAGTGGTGTTCCCGTGTCCCTTCTGACAAAATAAAAAATGTTGGATCGAAAAGGTGGGATCTGGGATCCTTTTCTAAGAATAGCGGGACCTGGGAATAAGAGCACATTAAAGGCTCGGCAGCTGGTGGACTTTGTAGGGAATATTTGGTTGGTTGATAAAGGAATATTAGTTTTTAGAAAAAGTTACATCAAAATTTCATTTATGAATGCCAATAATGCAGTGTGTATCAAAAGGGTGCTCACAAAGGAATAAACTGGAGTTTTATGTAAAAGTACAGAATGCATTGCACAAATAAGGCTTTAGTTGAACGGACTGAATCACGGAGAAATATGACGTTGGAAGGGATTAACCATGCAGACTTTATGCAAATTTATTTAAAAAATTGAAAAGGAAATTTGTATTGATGGAAAATAATATTAAGATAATTTAAGGACTGCTGTGACGACTAGATTAAGTTGTGACTGTGTTTTAATACCCAATGATATTTTTTAATTATTGGGAATTTTAGAAGTAAAAAACAATTTTGATTTTGACTAGGGGCGTAAGGCTCGTTTTTAATTGGAAAGTGTGTTGGTGTTGCTTGTTAATCAAGCATACAAATAGTGTAGGTAAATGGGGGAGGGGGATACTAGTGTGTAAAAATTAATTGTTTTATAGACAAAATCTAAAGGCTAAAGGTAATCTATGTAATTAGGTAGCACATATACTTT
Source organism: Orchesellides sinensis (assembly GCA_027744375.1). NCBI lineage: Eukaryota > Metazoa > Arthropoda > Collembola > Entomobryomorpha > Orchesellidae > Orchesellides > Orchesellides sinensis. The sequence goes on from JAHZNG010000129.1 coordinate 10,615, forward strand.
TTTGCTTTTATAGGTTTTTCGTTGCGACAGTTACGTAACAGTTACGACATTAGTACTTACTAAATATTACGACTAGTAAATTTTTTTACAATAATTATAATAACCTTCTTTTTAACAGCTTGGGTTACAATTACACGATATGTGTCATCAAGTAAAAATTTCCAATGTAAAAGATGTAACACGGTTTTGTTAATAACAAACACGCGCATGAATTTTTATTTTAGAACCACCGCAATTCGTAACATTTCTCTTATTGCATAATTTAATACTATTGTTCATATAATTTATATCCTGGTGTTTAGGCATATGTTACAAAAACAATATGAAATTAAATAAATTACGATTTGGCAATAGCTTTATGTTCAGCTTCTCTTGTGTTGCGGTGAATTTATGGTGGTATTGCGTCCGTCAATGTACATATTTAAT
>JAHZNG010000130.1:0-24081 GCA_027744375.1 Orchesellides sinensis
GTTTGAACAGCTACTTGGGAAAATTATGTAATTTTCCAGAATTTCTTTTTGTTATTTTGTATAGCTGGGTGGACGGATATACACCCAATGCTATATAGTTAAATATCAAATTGTTTAAAAAATACACGAATGTATTTGGCACAAGCAAAATTAACTGATATTGTTGCTATTTTACTGTTCTATTTTATACACATCAAGAAAATCACAGAAAACAGGTAAATAAGCCTATGAAACCCACCAATTTTAAATTCAGAATAAGAACAGTTTGCCCAAACTTGTTTACAGAGCTCACCTCAACTTTTACCCGCTTAACAATAATTGTATTCGGCAAAATGGCCAAGAGTGAGTAAAGAATTCCGTCGGGGCTAACAATAAAGAGATGAGGTCCGAACTACAATAGAATAGCTTAAGAAGCTTACAAGTATACCTATGTACATTGTTGCCTATATTGAACTTTCTCAAGGCAATAAATAAACTTCTTCTACTTTCCCTTCTTTCATAAAGTTGTTTCTCGCAGGAATAAACATTTTATTTAGAGCGGAGTGTATGCATACACCTTTTTCCCTATTTTCGTTTGTACTTTCTCCTTTCATTTCTTCTTTTAAAAGTCTTATATTTTCTGTTTCCCTACTTCACATAATTTTTTTCCTAGTGTGAATGAGTCAAACGAGAGTTGAAACCACTTCACTTCTGTGCTCAGTGGAAATTTGACACTTTTATGATTTTCACAAGTTTTCCCTTGTGTAAACCCTAGTAAAAACTTTGTACAACTATTGCGCACTGTTGGTGAGCTGTGCAACAAATTCTAAACCAGTTTTGTGGCTATTGGGGAATGTTGATGCATTCTGATCTCAAGTTTCGTTTCAAAGTTAAAGTGTTGCATATTTTGCAACCACCATGCATGCTATAATGATTAATTTCTATCATCTGACAAATGTAAGCATGGAATACTTTTCAGGGCATCCAATGACTCTGCCATTTCGATCTTATGTTGGTTTAACTTTTCTCTCCCCCATTTTCATTTGCATTTGCAAGGGGTATCACATACACTGAGTTTCTTGAATTATCTGGAAACAGTGATTTCCTCACTGTCAAAATAAACTCAGGTTTCATAACACACTTTCACCAGACTTGACTACTTGAGCTGATATATTTTTGTAACATTTTCTTAATGCACATCTGAGGCTTCATTTGCATACACGATGATGAGTAAAAGCTGTTCAGAGGTCATTTCCCTTTCCCACTAATTGGCTTGTCACGAATAGTTAAATAGCATCAGTCTCGTCTCCATCCTGTGGCGTGATGCGTATATAAAAGAAGCAAAGGGGAAATATGTAAACATTGCAGCTGATGTAACAGTATGAGAAATGTAGTCTTTAAGGGTACTTATCTATTCAGTACATAGACAGCTAACATGTACCAAACTCCCCAGTTTCTAAAAGCTTCCATGTAAATTCAACTAAACCAGGCATGTCGTCATCACCGGCATCATGTGCTCTGCAATGAAGTATTTTTTTTCTCAACCATAATTTCTTTTTGCAAGTGAGAATAGGCGAAAGCCGTAAAACAAGCTGGCATGACACAGAGAGAATTATATTTGGTCTACATTTTGTGTATTCGCTCACATATAATGCCATCATGTTATAACCCTTTCTTTACATAGCGAATTACAGTCGTAGTAGTAATAAACTCGAAACAGAGGCTTTCTAATATTATGCTTAGCATGCACTACGGAGCCAGTCAGTCAGTCGAGCATGCAGTCAGTCAGTTTCAGCTCGTCCAGACGTAAATAGGCATTAAGACAAACACAATCTGCATACTATTCCAAAGCTACCACAGCCTTATACCTAATTCTCTTCTCTTCTTAAGCATAATCTAGTTTTTTTTTGTCTTTTATTGTACAAAAGAGCTTTTCCGGAGAAAGGGCAAACATACATTACATGTACATTTTTAGTACACACATTAGTTAATATGATGAGCTTACTAAAAATATGTGGTATTTAGGAGGGGAAATAGCACAGCAAGTGCATTTGCACAAGAATGAGAAAAAACTGTAGACTATACAGAAGACTTCACAGAGCACAGCGGTGTCTATGACCGCAAAAGAGACTCATTTTACTTTTAGCTTCCTTCTCTCTCTCCCTCTCTCTATGCTTTCTTCTTCTCTGTTGCTTTTGCTTTCTTATCGATCCACAGATATCGATCCAGAAGAGTCGTACATACAAAAGGTATGTTTAAGCATAACCAAACCAAGTCATAGCGGGAGAAAAAGCAGAGTCAGCACAAAACATGGAATTCATAGTTAACGCGCGCGGGGAAAAAGCACATGCATTGCTTTACTAATATCGTGATGGCGTACGTTGCCTTCAGCTTTTTATGCAGCTCTGCTGGGGTAGTTATAATGCTTTCCACTTTCACCATATCAAAAATGGAAAAATTTGTATTGGATAGCTATATAACAATATATATATAACTATACCAAATATACCGGCTGTTCTTCAATATTATTCCCTCCAAAAAGTAAAAAAGAGTTTCAGCAACATTCTGTTGTTGTGCATGCTGAATACAATGTATTTATAAGTATATCCTTTATTGTAAGATGAACACGAGGCAAGTTCATAAAAAATTGGTTTCACCATCAGCAGCGGAAAGAGAGAAAGGAGAGAATAAAGACCCGGAATAGATACCTAGTTCTTTTCTCCTATTTCCTCCCATTTTTGCATAAGATTATCTATAGCTTTTCACCTTTCTTGCTCTCTTTTTATACTTTCTTCCGCTAGGCAAGCATCACCATCGTCATCACATACATTGAGCTGATATTTATCGAGGAAAAAGTGCAATTCAGATTTTCCCAGGCTTTTGTTCTTGCAGCATTAGTGTTTTTTTTGTGAGGGAGGATCGTATATTATTTTCAAACCCTGAGAATTTCGCTTGCCATGCTCCTACTTTTTTTCAATGGTATTAATTTTATAGGAATGGGATTAGTTTGTAATAATGTTAGTGCAGTTGAGTCCACATAGTCAGCAATGACGTGCTTTGAATTATCATACTCTATGCTTAAAGCCCTTGTACAGTTATGGTCCCCCATAAAATTAGGAAACGTGAGCGGACGCAAAAAATGTTCAGCTGGCCTAGATGCATAATAATATCATCATCAGCAGAGATAAAATACATAGAGAAATTTCTGCACATAAACCAAGAAACTACCATTTTACATTGTGAGAGGCTGGTTCAGGTTCAAGCGTTGGTTTATTTTGAAATGGTCTATATATAGAAGTTTGCAAGTCCTCTTCTGACTCTAAAGGTTGTTCAGATGCAGAGCTTAAATGTTCTCGGTATCTAGAGCATGAACGGCACATCTCACACATACTTGGTTAAAACTATATCCTGCAGCAGCAGCATCATCAGACAAAAGACCGTGCATCGATCACATACATAGAGGCACGTTGTTGCTGGCTCCTCGTTACTCCCGTTGTCGTCTCTATTGTCTTTATCTATTGTACATTGGAGTGAAGCTATTGTCTTGTATTGACTGCGAAAGAGCAAAAAAATTTAAGCGAACGTAGCTCTAACATCACTCAGCATTATCTGTATCCTGACTCGTTTTTATAGAAAAGAAAATACAGATCGGAAATTGGCAGTTGAGAGAGAAAACACAAGACAATGGCAGGGTCTGAAAATAGGAGAAAGGTAGGATTGGGTCTTAAACGAGGATTGCTTTGATGACAAAAAAGAATGGAAGAGAAAGTAGAAACTTTCTTTTTGTAGAAAATGTTTTTCTCGTTGTTGTAGTTTTTTTGTGGACGAAAGCTTCCGGAAACAAATTCTTAAATAAATTCATACGACTTTATATAGCAGTAGATCTGGCGAAGCAACACGACTTGGGGAATTGTATATTGAGGGATTTGTATATTGTTTTCATTTCTAAAGCCGAAGAAATTACTTTAGGGTGATGATAACGGAGATGATAATGTATATAGCGATTATTGAGACTGAGAATATGACAAGCAAACAAATTATGTTAAAAATACTTAGGAACCATAATATTGGAAAGTTCCCAGCTTCTGATGAACGCGTAATTATCAAATAAAATGCTAGTTAGCCTTTATCTAAAGAAAACTTCTGCCTTACAGCAATAAGTTGGAAATAACCAGTCGTAATTCAAAAAACGAGCCTGCTGATGCTGCTGAACACGGTTGCACTAACCCGTATCTAATGTAATTAGTCGACCCTTTGGCCTTTTGTCATTTTCTTAACTTGTAATTGGGTAAATAAAAGTCGAAACAGGGATCTTCAGCAGCAACAGCCAAACCAATCCAGTGATGCGATATGCGTGTCGGCAAAATGTGAACAGAATACGAAAATGATGCTTTCTGCCAATCCCCCTTATATTTTAACATTTATACCTAAACACAAAATGTGTATGTGTGCCTTTATCTAATTGAACTAGACAGCTGAACACTAAAGAAAACTTCTGCCTTACAGCAATAAGTTGGAAATAACCAGTCGTAATTCAAAAAACGAGCCTGCTGATGCTGCTGGACACGGTTGCACTAACCCGTATCTAATGTAATTAGTCGACCTTTTGGCCCTTTGTCATTTTCTTAACTTGTAATTGGGTAAATAAAAGTCGAAACAGGGATCTTCACCAGCAACAGCCAAACCAATTCAGAAAAAAATCTAGTGATGCGATATGCGTGTCGGCAAAATGTGAACAGAATACAAAAATGATGCTTTCTGCCAATCCCCCTTATATTTTAACATTTATACCTAAACACAAAATGTGTATGTGTGCCTTTATCTAATTGAACTAGACAGCTGAACAAGAGACCAACTTAAGAAATTTCTTGTCCTCTCGGCAAAAATAAAACTAATGCAAGAACAATGCTTTTCTTGTTTATTTAATGGTCCTCATCATCTCATGCCTTGGCTTCCTTTGCAAACAGACCCAGCTGCATTAACCATCCAACCCAAAAACGTTCTTTTCTTCGTAGTATTATTATTATTTACAGGTCCATGAAAAAACTGAGATGTGATGGTGTACGTGCTTTCTTCTTTTTTAGTCTTTAGACTAAACTACGTACTTTCTCGGTACATGGGTACATTTTACCATGTACATAGACAACATAGGTACGTAATTTAGGTTTTTATTTTCGTTGACTGAAAGTTGCTGACCGAGAAAGCAGCTCATATTCGTGCCTGCTCCACTGTCCTTCATTAATCCCCACGGATAAGTCTTCTAAATACATACATAACCAACATATACATACATTCATGTATATTCTATTCTATTGCCACATTTAGAATTGGGAACTACTTCTTTGCAGCTCTGTCTCCTTCACTCTGTTAATTTTCCTTTATCCCTTTACATCCGCTCAAGATTCAATTATCTCTGTGTCCAAGACGAGACAACGAGCTTACTAACGGCTGTATTCTTTACTATGCATACCCAACTAAACTTGCGTCCTCTTAGTCAGCTTTCCCTACTTTCAAATAAAAACACCCACATTTATATAGGTACGCGCGTCTCATCTTCTTTATTGTTTTTCCCTGCTGCTGCTCTACACGCAACAATGATATATAAAACCGTGGTGTAATTGACATTATGTGGATATTGCTTTTCAAACTAGGCATTACATTCCTTATTATTACTCTCATGTTAAAAGGAATACCGCTGACTACTGCAACTTGCATGCAGTTTTATCATCCTCATCCTCTTGCCAAACGATATGCTCTTAGGGGAATAGCATTTTTGTCTTGTGCTCTTTTGTCAATGGGGAGTATGACGGTGCATCGTGCAGAATACTAATTTCATTTAATGATACGTGCATTTTTTTTCTTCCACTTCTCTCATTACCAATCTCCCGTTTAATTTATTCTGGTCACTTTGTCAAACCTTTCTGGCAGAATGATTGGCTACACAGGAAGAAAATTCATTAATTTCTCATTTCCAGTCTGGCCTTGTCCTTTTTAAAAAACGCTTGGTTGTGTATGATTCTTTTTTTTATTGCGTCGGCAAAAGAAGTTTTTAGAAATGTTTTGGGGGAAAAAAAGTTTGCCTCGTTTACGATAGACTCACAGACTCAAGGATGAAGGCCATCCCACTTGATGTTTTTAGTTAAGAAATTTTTTTTCTGTCTTATTCAGCTGGAATGAACTGGAAATGAAATAATGGAAAGTTGGCACTTTGCCATATTACTTGTACACTTCCCACAACAATGACTTCCATTCTTTCTTTACCTCTGTTCTTCTCCCGAGTTATATATATTCCAATATATATTTCGGATATAGTTTATATTGAAGCTGGCTAGCTGTTTGGCATTTTATACATTGAAATGCCATACGGATCGTTTTTATTTTCTGTTGGATTTTGTACTGTTATATGCAATTTGGATATCATTTTTCCTTTTTGGGTTTTGGCTCGATTCTTACCAAAAAGGCGACTTATACCCTGCTGTGAATCGCTTTGTTAAGGCAAAACACACACAACTTTTCCTATTGTACTCCTCTTTCCTTTTATTCTTCCCACAAACTCTTGTGCAAAACGTACGTAGAATTATGGCTAAGAAATTCTCCAAAAAAATTAATTACTTTTGTCCTCTGTGGGCGATCGGCATACATCCGGGAAATATGGTTTGGTTTTTGGGTGGTATTAAAAGACTTGTTTTTTAGCTCATGATATCTCATGGAGTGTGCGAGCATACTATTATTCAACAACCTCAACAAAAATTAGTACGGCCAAACATGAAGCTAATGCATTAGCAGAACTATTTGTACTGAATTAAAATAAACCAAGATATATTGCAGAAAACTATTTCGAGGAAACTTGGAAAGTTTTGGGTTTGACACTAATTTTCTTCATAAAGCATTTTACTTACCTAACCACCCAACCCTTCTCTTCCAAGGATATATTTGAAAAATAACACATTGCATTCCTCATGCCACACGAAATGCTAATTTTCATCATTGGGTGTCTTCAATAAATGAGTGATAATGCATGCCATGCCGTTATATGTATGTATAGTATATGTTATGCAATGATAAAATGTCTATAATGGCTTTTTTAACGAATCCCCACCTTTCTTTTGGTAATCTATATAGACAGTTGAAACTACATAACTATATCGCTATCGTGTTTTATATTGTTACTTGTGACAAGATAATGGTCTTAACTTTCTTCCCCTGAAGACTTTCCACCACCACCATCATCATCATCAAATAATCAACTCTGGTGGCGACTGACACATGTACACATGTCAAAAAAATTTGTGAATGGAAACAATACCAAGTTTTATTCTCTCAGACAAAAAACGATACAATTTGTAGAACAATAAGCCATTTAAAGCTCTACGTTTCCCAAACTGTCGCTCCATCATTTTGTATGGAAGAAAACATCAGTGTCTATGTGTGCTTCACTTCTAATACAATATGAACTAAACATACCTACATAATATGTATGCTATCTACATTATGTATTTTGGACAATGATATGATATGCACACCTCCTGACTTGAACTTTGTCGTTGTTCTTCGCGTGCATAAAAAAAGTTTTTGTATGACTGTTTTAAAAAAAAGCTTGGTGGTGCGTGCGTTAACTCTTTTATTACCATACAGAAATAAGAGTACTGTGTATTATGTAATTTAAAAAGAACTTGTATTATTTAAATTGTGTGCATTCCGAACATGCTGTTTATTGTTGCACATTTGATAAGCCAAAAAAGGTGAACATTACACATTACAAAAGTTTTGTAATTGTGAGACAATGCCAGTGAAAATGATAGTCAAATTATGTGTGTGTGTCCCGTCATGATGAGATATGAACGGTCACCTCCTCAATCCAAACTGTGAAATGTTCAACTGACAATGCCAGAGACATATAGTAATTTTTGTGGGTCTTTGCTTATCTAATTATAAGATGCGTTATGAACCATAACCACACAGTGTTCTGTAATATATACTATTAAGCAAGTTACTATATCGTTCTACGACAAGCTCTTATTGCTTTATTCATCATCATAAAAAACTTAAATGAACTAAACACACTACGCATTTTTTTATTTGAAAGACAAAACAATGCAAAACTACTGACGGTTAACATCAAAACAAAACAATCCATTTTTTCATATAAAAATAAACAACTTTTTTCATTACTACATAAGCGTCTCTCTTCGTCTCTTCCCCATAAAAAATTTGTCGATCCCAGGCAAAAGGAGTGTGCGACTGAAGAATGCAGACAAATTATGATTGGATGAATTTTCTTCGTTTACAACCAACCTAACAGAATATATGGAATATTACTTCTTCTCCTACGAAACTCTGACAAGTTGAGTGATTGTGTGTTAACTTGAAAAGCAGAGGATACGAAGAAAAATTTGCTGGAGGAGTAGCGGCGCGGTAGGATTGAAGAATAAATCCTCCTCAACAACCATGCACACCTTACACCTGCCAAGCAATCAGTCAGCTTGACGAAGAAGACAGAAATAACACCTTCACTTTAAATATAACATAACAAAAAATCCTTCAACTGTAAAAAAACAATAGCATTCGAAACTCTGCTGTGTATATTTGCATATTGTAAATGAAATGGTATATAAAAACTGTTTTATCGCTTTTATTTTTTTGAAAACATAATAATACAGATTACATATATATTCGTTCGAAATGATTGTAAACATTTAAGGTCGGTTTTAATAGTGGTAATATTACTAGGTACATTATATACGGTATATGCTAAGTTGTTTGTGTATTTTTGCTATGTTTAACCTAAGTAAGTCACGGTGTTATCTTTACAGCAATAGTTTTATAATTGTATCATGCAACATACTTGGTAAAAAACGTGTTAAGGTAATATTTAGTAAATACCAGTAAGGTAACGGATTATATATGGAAATAAGATAATTGCCTTAGGAAATGGAGCTGTCATATCTATCATAATCAAACACACGTAGATTCATCATATTTATACATAAGGTTTAGTCTGACGAGGGTTAGTATATCGGTATAGGAAATATATTATCAGAAACTTTTTAAGACCACACGATCAGTATATATCCTTTTCTGTGCTACATTTTGGAGTAGTTTGATAACTAGCAAATGTCCTACTTGGTAAACTCGGTGCATGTGGGTGTAATTCAATAAAACATAAGAGACAAAGAAAATCGGATTCTGTTTCACAGTCGAGTGACTCGTCCGTGGTTGTGTAGCTGTGGTATTACTGAATGAAAATCTCTTTTTTAGTCGTCAGCAGAGCCAGTCGGTTCATTTGAATATTTTTCTCTGTAATATATCTGACTCACCCAGTCTGGTTCACTGTATAATATGCTGTATGTTATCTAATACAACTGGATAACTGATACGTACCGACAGAGGATTTAAATGAGAACAACACATGTAACAGTCCTACTCATCTTGTCAGTGTCGTCATCTGTAGTTGCACTACATCAGCTGCTGTGATTCATACAAAAATTATTATAATATATTTATCCATACAAATCCAACTGGATCAGCCACTTTTTATTACTTTGTTTGTATCATCAATAATATTAGAGTTTGAATGAGATTCCAACAAAAAAAGGCTGCGTTCACATATGATAAATAAAATTTGTATGTAACATTAGCATAAAAACCTTGTTTCATATTCGTTTTATGAAAGTGACATGAAAAGAAACGAGTAATATCAGGCAGTATCTGGATTAAGTAAGTAAGGCGTACAGACAAGAAAGAGCCTTTCCCACACACACAATATTGAAAGACCGACAGAAGACAGAAACCTATCAAAATCTGCCGCCTTCTCATTCATTTTTTTTTTCTGCAAAAACATAATTTCAATGTAATAACATCCAGTCCAGTTTGCAGTAGTCAGTGGATTATTGGAGCAGTCAGATGAGAAAAGGATAATACAAAACAAAAACAAGTCAAGTCAATATAAAAAGAATACCGCTAAACTGACTTGCAGACAAATAGGCTTAAATAAAGTATAAAACATTGGATAAGATATAGAAATTATAAGGAGTAGTATAATACTGTATGAATGAAAATGACAAGATAAGCGCGTAGTTTCTATAAAAAGAAAGGGTATTGTGTACTTTAGAGGAATAAAGATAAGCGAAAGAGCAATTGGTAGGGCGAGGGAGTAATAACAAGAAAGAGTTTTTTATAGGATTGTCCTCGTGATATAGATATTTTTAGTGTGTTTAACGCTGCGAAAGATACCCTGTCTTTTTTTAACGGAAACGATGAATACTAATAACTGTAGTAGATGTGTGTCATGTAAGGAAGCTCTCCATTGTTCAGAAGGAAAAAAGATACATAGAAAAAAAAGTTGCACTTTTTGCTTTCATGCATGGAAAAGAAAATGGTAAATGAGAATATTATGAAACTGGCATGATCTGTCTTTTACAACTTTTTCAGATGTAAGAAAAGCGAAAGGACACTTTTCAAATGCAAATTTTTACCCTTTTGTACTATTCTTACATGTATCTTTAAAATGAACACGAAGAGCAAGCCTTTTGTTATGCATTTTCCTTTAGACTGAAGAGGAAATTAGGTATTTTTGGATGTATTTGTGTAATATTACGGAGTCTTTTTACTGTTTGCCTGAAGCTAAAGAAAGTTAGAGGAGAAAAAGAAAATATTTGACGAAACAAGTGCAAAAAAGCAAGCAAGTGGAAGAGAAAGTTTTTGGCTGAAACTTACCCGAAAAAAATATCTCACTCTAAAAAAAAATATTTATTTTTGTGTTCTTTTGTCTGGAAAACGATAAACTGTACTCACTCACTTTTGTCTTCTTGTTTTAACCTGACTATTTACTATATTTAAATTTACACCCGTAAAAGAATAATAAATAACACATAAACAAAACTTTATTTTGCATCTTATAAGGAGTTAGTGGATTTGATAAAAATAGCGTGTTTTTTTCTTCAGCAGAAAACAAAATAGTATTTATTCAGTGATTATATTGAACTAATGTACCTACCTCTTGATTTCATTCCGAATGAACAAATTTCTTATCTTATTATTCTGAATTTACGTATATTCAAAAGAAAACTCGCAGATATTTTTACAGTTTGAGAAAGTACTAATATAACAAGGAAGGACATAATTGTAACAACTAGGTTTTTATTTACTTTTGCTCCACTATTATTTCGAACATTTAAACTCGAATAGAACAATTAGATATTCGTTGATGTTACCTTAAATGGATGCCAAAAAATATTTGATTGGTATTCTAAAAGGTATTTAAAATACAGATAATTGTTATATGGTTGCAATACATTTAAAACGGTAAGCAGGAAATTTATTGGCGGTTTTTATTTCTAAAAGTTGCTACCAATAAGAAATTGTGTAACTATCTCTTATTGTAATATTGATAAGATCAATTGCAAAACAAGGTGATTTCCTCTACTTTCTCGGCATAATTAAAAAACACTGACTATTACATCAGCTCCACGTTCCCTGTTTTTTATCGTAAATCATTAAATCCAACATTTCTACTTGGTTTGCTGACGAAAAAAACCATAAAACCTAAATTAGATTAAGGGAATTTCTAAAACCCGTAATTGATCCGGCATACGGCACGCTGAAATATTTGATGAAATGATGAGTTAGCAGTACTACTTTATACACCTAAAAGTAATCACCATCAGGCCCTATATCACCAACCACCATTACCATTCATTAGAGATGAGTATGTGTATCCGTACCTTAAACCATCAAAATCCATAAAACAAAAAACACATCTGTTCTCCAATAAAATTGCATACTAAAACTGAGGTAAACGTGTCAACGACAGTGTGACGATAATAACAATGGCTATATACACATATATTTATATACGTAACGTGTTATATTAGATAATCATAATTCATGCCTCGACAAGGACAATGATTAGCACGTGAGCTGCTTAGTAAAACTAAGGATATAAGATATATACTAGTTTATAAGCAAGGCAAATTTTCATATTTAGGAAATACATAGGTACATAATATACATGGTGAAAAATTGCACGGGAATTTTTTGTTGTGTGGTTTGACATCATTATAAGAATAGGATGAGTAAATTAAATTAGGATTATTAACTATTATTATGTAAGTAAGCATAACGGTAAATAAAGATCAGAAAAAGGGTTATTAAAATAAGCACTTAACTTATTTCCATTGCATTACTACAAGTGTTTTCGAAGCGAATATGAGTAAGTACATTAAAATAATATACTGTAAACAAATATTTACACACTCTGAACAAAAAGTGGCCAAGGTTGATGATGTTGATATGATGAATTAATCAAGAAAAAAATTTAAAGTTCTTCGTATGTGCATTTTGTGACTTTCGTATGAGGATATGAAAATATACATAAAAAATATGTATGACTCATGCTAACTTGTTCATTCTTCTTCGTTTCTGTCACCATCTTCATCGAAAAACGTTTGTTCCCTAAAATGGACGTGATCTTTGTAAAATTATTTCCATTGCATTACTACAAGTGTTTTCAAAGTGAATATGAGTAAGTACATTAAAATAATATACTGTAAACAAATATTTACACACTCTCAACAAAAGTGGCCAAGGTTGATGATGTTGATATGATGAATTAATCAAGAAAAAAATTTAAAGTTCTTCGTATGTGCATTTTGTGACTTTGAATGAAGATATGAAAATATACATAAAAAATATGTATGACTCATGCTGACTTGTTCATTCTTCTTCGTTTCTGTCACCATCTTCATCGAAAAACGTTTGTTCCCTAAAATGGACGTGATCTTTGTAAAGTCTTTGTGTATTATGTCATAATTTGAGTGCAAGAAAAAACTTAGTACATGTAAGGATATGTTAAGTGTATAACATATTACAATAAAAAATGTATGCTAATAAGAAATAGCTCTGTAAGCGTTTATGTATACTTGCATTTGCAAAACCAAACGATTATCTTTGTACTTTTTAACTGTCTGTTCGAAAGAAAAACGATTTAACTGACCTTTACTTGACATGACTTCATAAAAACCTGAAAAGGCTGGAAAAAATTTATCTCAAAACATACATTTCAACTTTTATCATCTTCTTCAACGCTGCTGATTTTGTCAACTACAAAGTAGCTCCGTCATCGAATATTTTTAAACCCGTCATCGCCATCGCCAGAATACCTTTTTAAGTTGACATTTTCCCAAATACTTTTACCCACCCTTCGTCACCTTCGAAATCACTCATTTAATCATTCTTGTAAAAACCTACGAGAAGACGGAATATACATCATCTATATTTTTAGATTAGATTTACAATTTTACTTGTGATTTATAAATTCTTCGCATAAATACATAATAATATATATAGTCAGCAGTGCTACAGCATTTTTACTTGGATATTTTAAGAAAAGGTGTAAATTGTACAATCAAATGCGTAAGTGTGGCTCGCTTTATTGCTGCAAAAAAGTCGCTAAGAATTTTAAACGATCTTATTAAGTGTTTTTAAAGAGTTAAGCTAATTGTAATTATTTAAGTAGTAGGATAATTATATAGTATGTAATAATATAATTGCTAATAACTATTTCCTGTTAAAAAAATGTTTTAGAACATTGATACGGAATAGTTCCTCAAGTGCATACATAATGTAACCAAGATAACTGTACGTTGGTTTTTTGCTTGTGAAGATATCGTCTGTTATATAAAGCGTACATAATATAAACATAATTTTAACTGATTTACTGCTTTCCCCTTTGTAAAGAGAAGGAAATGTAGTCGTGTGGTGTAGTTGAAGTAGATAGGGTATAATCTAAATTCATATTCTATAAATAACTTTAACCAGTTCCAATCAGTTATACCTACCGTAGTAAATATTGTATGTAGCTTGATGTATTAATGTAAACGGCAAAGTGACTATTATTATACAAGAAATATGAGGAGAAGACCAGAAGGCCACACTGAGCGAAAGGGAGATATGGGCTCCTCCTCTGTGTTTACAAATGGTGGTCCTAATTTACGAAATTATGAAATAGATGTTTTCTTTTTTTTATTTATTTTGGTTGTTTGTCTTCTTTTTTATTTATTATTTGATATGTTCATGTTCATTATAACGGCTAGTCAAAAACCAGTTTGAAACTGCATAAAAGGAAAGATATCATCAAACAATTTTGTATGTCAGATTACATATAATCATTATTGGCTTCATTTTGTTTTCGTTTTTCTTGAAAAATTAACGACAAAGCACGAAATGATACATTTTGAGCAAAATGGAGGTAATGGAGATGCCAAGAGTAATTTAAATCTTAACTGGGCATGTAAAGTACTTAATGACTCCAACTGTCATCCAGCAATGAACTTTCATCATGAAGTAGCATCATCATCATCAGCCCAACTACCACGAGAGTAATTTAAATCTTAACTGGGCATGTAAAGTACTTAATGACTCCAACTGTCATCCAGCAATGAACTTTCATCATGAAGTAGCATCATCATCATCAGCCCAACAACCTTTGTCATTATTTTGTGAATCATGTCATAACTACCATCATAATTTCACTTTGAAGACGAGAATAAGGGCATATTACTGTTACCACCATCACGTTTCCATTATTCCATCATACAAAACTCATCATCAACGACCTCGCCTCTTAATTATTCATCCTTCACATTACTACAGCTGAAAATGGGCAAGTTTAGGAAAAATAGGTAATGGGAGGACTTTAAGGAAAAACTTTCCTAAAATAGATTGACTTTTAATTGCTTATTATGTGTGCGTACTTGCATCTTTTCTACATTGACAAAAGGTTTATGGCTCATAAAACATACCCAAACTATATTATATGAGGGATCTTCATAATTAGATGGGCATATATATCCATCCCCTTCAGATTATTGTTAAAAAACATACACTGCCATGCATTCTGAAAAAGGACTCTAAACATGTAATAATTAAAAAACTTTGTTTAAACTATATTTGTATTGTCATTATACACATTTAACATGTTTTATCATCATCATATATAAGTAAGTAAGAAAGAATAATGCATTTAGAGTACCTCATCAAGATTTCATTCTTATACTGCTTACTTTTCAATACAGCCTAAGGTAAACATGCAGTCGGGTTCTTCATGAGATATAGTATGGAAAGGGGACGTTTAGCAAAAGTTTGCTAAAGTTATTTTTAATATAATGCTTACTTTTCAATACAGCCTAAGGTAAACATGCAGTCGGGTTCTTCATGAGATATAGTATGGAAAGGGGACGTTTAGCAAAAGTTTGCTAAAGTTATTTTTAATAACAATTAATATTAAATGCGACATAACGTATTTACATGGAGGTAAAATACCAAGGGTTAAGTCAGGTCATAATATGTAGCTTAAGAAAGACAACCTCGTAATAGAAATAGTAAGTTTTTATGTATTAGCTAGAATATATGCAATAGTGTACGTTATGCACAAATACTCTAGTCGATAATCATAACCATCATAGTCCTCCGAAGAGGATTAGGAAATGGTGAAGTGCCACCACCTTCACTTATTCATGAATAATTATTTTGTAAATAGCAAAATGTACTTGTGTACATTCCTGCACTTAAATTAAATTAAGGTTAAACGCGTCTCATGTTCTTTAAGGTTGTAGCGGTAATAAGCATTTAAAATATCTATTTTAGAGTTAATTATTTACGTTAGTGTTATTCGTGTTTACGACTGTAGGTTTAAACTTGATGCACACGCGTGCAGGCTTCAACACATAAAAATATTTTAAAATGAAGCTGGGAGGACACAGAAATCTGCTCTCAGCCGAGCTAAATATATCAAATACAATCATAAAGTTACAGAAGCTGTATCCAATCGTCATTTCCCCTTCAAAATGCAGTTAACGAAGGTGACGATGCCTAATTCGATTCTTGCAAATCCGAAATCGCAGGTGCATCAATTGCAGTATAACTGTATAACACATACTATGGCTATTATAGCATTTGAAGCTTTTGTACATATGTACATGTCGTTTATACGCTATTTTTAAGTATTTATGAGTACGTATGCCATGCATTTTTTAAAAGTTGTCTTTCAGAGCCATTATCTGGTCATTCATTTGCATATAGAGAAAAAAATATATGCTGCATCATTCTCATCGTATTATACAAACATAACGTATAACCTAATCTTAGCATAAGGACGTTTAAAATTCATGCAAAGCTAAATATTCGATAGCTTCTAGGACAATATTCCTAAAATAAAATAACGTGTTGCATATGAATATATAGCAGCATCCATCTTATCACGTTAAGCTATAGTATCGGATCAGAATGAAACATAAAATATAGTAGGAAAAACAGTTGAACTATTAATGTAGCTGGTTAAAAAGTACCTTATCTTTCCAGGTATGCATATATTAAGTGTACATTCATAACTACTATCATTAGTTTTAAACTAAATCACTTGAAGTATTGAGAAGTCGTAAAAAGTGCGAAAAACTCATTGAAAGTGTAAAACGGAAAGAGTAAGACACACTTAAAAAGCGTAAGTAGGCACTTCAGATCATACTATTTTTTACCCCTGCGTACTAGTTTTCTTCAGGAATACATTTCCAATTTTCTATGCGTAACTCAGTTTTCTGATAAATTTGTTGGTTGCGCAGTAGTCCCAATTCTTCCCATTTGAACATTTGTGCTTGGCTGGGAATAGGGTTTTACCTTACTAAATAGTCAGCTTTTGCAGTGTCCGGATATCCTACTTCATGAAACGTGATTACTTTCATTTTGTAATATATAGGTTTTCATTTCTATCTTTCATTCTACCAGAGGATAACGTATATGCAACTTTCTTTACGATTTCGGTAACTGTTCGGCCGTGTCTCCTACATGCCAATTCTTCGAGTAGGCAACTTTCACTGCTCCTTACTGTGGCAAAACTAAATCAATTGCTTCTAAAGGCCCCAAATAAAATTTTCGAGTATCAGTCATGCGTCATATTTTTTGGAAAATGAAATTTATTTTTTGCTCTCCTCACTCATGTATATACATCTGCCTTCACTTTCCTTACTACTTGTGTGTTTGCCTGTGAAGAAACCACGAAACTTGAAATTACTAGAACCTGCTGGTCGATATTTGTTAGCAATTGCAAATATCATTTTCTGAACAACTTCATTTAATACGTTTATACACTGTTGGATGGCAGAATAAATGAAGGATTTCTGATTTGAGCATATTCTAGAGAATAACATGTTTACAAACAAAAATAACAACACGGTTTTGAATGAAAAAATAGTAACCCTTGTTGTATCATACAAAAACAGAGCTGTAACAAATGGATTAAATTCATTCTCATTTACCAAATCCCTTTCTGTTTTTGTCCATTTTCACTGGAACATTTCACCACCAACTCTTTTTAGGATCAAGAACACAAGCAGAATACGAAAAATTGTATTTGAGACAATAATAAAAACGATACACGGCCACATGTTACTGGAAAACATAAGAAAAATCCAGGATTGCATGGAATAAGCACATTGCACTTGAAAGATAAGAGGAATATAGCAGTAGTAATTCAACAATCTCGTGTTCATTTTACAAGTATCAAGGTGAAGCAGTCTATAAACCTTTTTTTAGTGCAGAACACAAGAACAGACTCCCCCTTGTTTCCAAATCCGTAAAACAATCTACACGTATCATGTATGTATTTTTTATATGCTACTCGGGCCATTTTCAATGTCCATTAAGCAAAGTCACAAGAGTCTAAACTGTGTATATGGTGAAGGAGAGAGAGCAGTAAAAAAATATCTAGGCCAAACAAACCAGCCAAGCTGTTGGCTATAACTGCTCCTGTTACCTTCCATTGACGTCAATTTATATTCCCGTTCTCCTTCCTTCCTTCAGGCATATTTTTACAGCATGGAAAAATCTCAACTTTCTTTTTGTTACTCATTCTGATTTTTTCCAGTAGTATTCTAAAAAGTTTATTATACATACAATACGATTCGGTTGATTGGTACAACTGCAACTGTTATGTCATTTCTAAATTCTACTTAAATCTGAAATGTGACCGATTGCCTAGAACCGTTCATTCAGGGAAGGTTCCGTGACTTCACATATTTAATAAATATATGCACTGATCACTGCATTAATCAGATCATATTCGGGGATATTGGCTTGATGAATTACGACCATAAGTTGATTCTAAAATTTAATCAATATTTTTAAATTGCCATTCGTATTTTGTTTTTCATATTTGAAGCCTTAAGTTTCCAAAAATAAGATATATTTTTACAAATGAAATGTCTCCTTCTCGCCATCATCCTTAGCTTTGCATTCTCCATTCACTTGTGAGAAGCCTCTATGCAGCAAGTATGCTTTTAAGACTTAATGCTACTTTCTCCGAGACAATGGTATCCTTTTATTTTCCAAGAATTTAATTTTCGTCTTCCCCTCTCCTATGTAATCAAATCAGGATTAGAACAAGAAACAGAATAGTATGTGCATTAGTAACAGTAGCCGAAAGCAAAGAGTAGTAGTCTCAACAACTACTTTACTTTTTCCTTTTGTATTTCTATCTCACTTTGTCTATATATAGACAAATGAATGAATGCAATGTATTAAGCTTGTTTACACGGTGTTCCTTTTCTATTTCTCTGGTGGTATATATGCCGGACGTGTGAAACAGAGCAGGAGCATTGGTGACGGTTTTATGTTGTTGAGCTGGCGGTGAAATAATTACACTTGAAGGAGCTCTCACTCCAGTTGCTACTTGTTTTTTCAAAAATTTCTTTTGGGAAAAAGTAAAAGAGTTTATTGCATTAAGCGTCTCTTGTCTAGCCGTATATGCAGCTCCGAGCTGAGAACCACGTGTCTCTGTCAGGATAATACACTCAGGCTTGTTGGAAATGAGGGAATTCAAAGTAGTAGTAGGGAGGCAGAGAGGGCGATGACTTTGATATAACATAATATGGAAGGATGCATGTATAAGCATTATATATATATATTATGATGAAGGCACATCCTTTTTATACTGCTTTCCCCTTCATTAACTCATTGCATTTTTAAGAAAGCTGACGATGATGGGAGAAAGTACGAGAGTAAGCTGATTTGTCAAACTTTCTCAGAAAAAATATAGTTGTCATTCACATTTTATTTAATTTCAAAAGTTTTGCAAGGTTTCGTCAGACAAATTAAAGCATATGCACCTTGACCTGTAACAAGCCAACACAAGTTTTCATTACTTTCACATTTGGCTTAGGTCTTTCTCTTAAAAAGTTGTTCGTAGCTGGTGTTTTATCACCAAGCATAAAATTATTTTGNTAACAAGCCAACACAAGTTTTCATTACTTTCACATTTGGCTTAGGTCTTTCTCTTAAAAAGTTGTTCGTAGCTGGTGTTTTATCACCAAGCATAAAATTATTTTGTAAAGTTTTACCATAGCTCACCACTAAAAAACTTGAATAATTATTTCATCCTACTTCGTCCCTACAAAGCACATTCTCTTTATTTGCTTAAGAAAACTTAAGCATCACCTTAGGACTATGTCCACAGGCGGGCCAATCTTATATTTAGAACAACTCTGCATACATAATACAACAACAGTAGTATCTTAATATGTGCAAAGATCTTGTTGTGAAACATGGCCCAGCTAAACAACAACATATGCTACATGGGAGACTTGAGAGAAAGGAGAAAATTTTGTTTGGGGAAAGTGAATGCAAAAAGTACATGACAAGAGGTATTGTTAAATGAAGCTGATACAGTACAATATAATTTGAGCTTGCGTATACTTCATGAAATATCTTGCTGGAGTATGCAAACGGTTCAAAACGTCTATAGACCTTGTAATACCCAGAAAAAGGGTTAGCATGCGTATAAATTTCACCTACTTGGTACTTGACACTACGTACTCCTCTGGTAGGGTCTTTGTTGGTAGAAAAGTAAAATGGGTTACATATAATAATAATAATACTTTTGATAGGGAGCATATTAACCAAGTTTTTGTGTACTATAGGCTCATGGCATTGGTGTATAAATCCCACTAAAAGATTTTATTTTATGTGAAAGTAAACTCTGGAGACGTTGCGTAGTAGTCACGATTGTGAAAGTAAAGGAAAAAGGATTTTTACTTAAAACTAATGGAAGTAGGTCTTAATTTCCGGACTCCCTTCAAAAACCTATTCCCACTAGAGACGCTCTTTTCTAGCGTAAAAGGTCCAAATTTATATGACGTGAGAACCTATTTTAGTTTAAACGCTAACTTAAACAGAATATTCGTAAATAACATAAAGTTTCTTGAATATTCTTACACTTAAAATAATTTATATTGTGTAGAGCGTTCCAGAGAAAGCTTTTAAAATGTGAAATAGTATACATTGTGCCATTAAAAGTAACAGCCATCTTTATTATTTGAATTAACAACCTTGCTATCCATTATTTATAATGGTAATACTTTTGGAGTTGGAGTAAGCATAATAAAACTAAAGGTGCTTGGAATTTGTAACTTGTTACCAACAAGTGAGGCCATTTTTGTTTCTCTTATCCCACCCACTCTTCTCTGTTTAGTTGTTTGGAAATTATTTGATCGTGCTTATAAGATAAATTAAATAACTTTAGGTGCTTATCATACGTATCAGGTTTAATGCTAAACTACGTTGCATAAAATAGGCTACACGTTAAAAACTCATATTGACTCAGTTTACGGCAGTAGTGAATTTTTTGCGTTTTAAATAACTTTTCCGTTTTACAAATGTAGTATGAAGTTGGGCGCCCGCATTGATTATATTTTGAATCAATTTATACAACCAGTATACAGATTACCCGTTACGTTCATTGTTAAGTTAGCTATGGCTAACATAGAGCCCATTGTATCATGTATATCATACATGACTTACCCCCAGCCCCAGTTAAACCTAAAAATGAAACTAAATGAACATGAGAAATGACTGTAAATAAACATCTAGGGTAGGGAAGATAATGATATGACGTTGTAAACATTAGCAGAGCTACAGGTAATATATCACTATAACTAATGGCATAATTTGCAACACATAGCTTTGTTCTTATATGTAAAAAGTAGCTAAGTAAAAGTAGCAACAAAGAAAAGAAACGCTAGCAAAAAAAACTGTACCTTAAATTTTAAAATAATAATAAAATTTGAAAGCGAAAAAAACGATAACTTTATCATTATTCACAATAAATTCTTGAAAAAAACCGATTTGCTGTCGACCAGTAAAGAAAAAAGATAAACAGAGTTATAAGCATAGCTATAGTTTTTAAAATGTTAGTGAGTTCATAATTATAATTATTATAATACTTTAATCCTAAAAGTAAAATATATCGTTCCAATAAAAATATGAAGGAAAAAATCTATTCTTTACATCAGTACTATAAAATACCACTAATATAATACTTTTACTATAGCCTATACGTATATACATACATTACATAATACATAGCAAAGAATATTTTTAAGCTAAGCGTAGTTTTTCAATTATTATAGTATTGTGAATGATTGTGTTGTTTTAGCCTCAGTTTAGCAAATCTACATAATATATATTCTCTCTTAGATTTTTAGTGAGAGAAAGTAACCTCCTGTTTTCCAGTGTGAGAAAAAAAGTTGTTAAATTGTCAGTCTGATAAAAAATACAAAAAACGTTTGCTGCTGTGTATTGTACTACTACTGCTGCAGATATATATATATACGCTCGGTTTTTTATATATATGTAGCCTACATTTTATATTCTGATCTGATTGGGAGAAATAATGAATGATACAAAAAACAAGGAGTTTTACCTGTGAACATGAAATAAACCTTGAAAATCCTCATTATGTAATACTTATATAAAAAAAGATACTTGAGGAGAGTGTATATCGTGTATCATGCTGTATGTATGTATGATTTTTGCATTTTTTATTGTTCATGGTAAATATAGTGTGTATATGTATGTGGTAGTGTGGAAAAGAAAATAATGTGTAGAACGAAGCATCATCATCAAAAGTAAGAAAAATATGAGAGTTATAAAAAGCAGTGCATATAAAAATGTAATAATATATATTTAGAAAGTTAAACAGAGAGGACGATTGACAATTACAAGATATGGAAAAATGTATGACATCATTTTTTGACGAGGAAAATAATATATAAAGAAGTTTGGAGTCATTACTATTACAATATTGTATGATATAGGGTAGTAAGTTGATGAGAACAGGAAAGATTGTAGATTTGTTCGTAAATAATAATAAAAATAAAGCCATTTTGTCTCAGACGTTTTAAATGTGTTATTTTCTTGTTTGGCAATCTACATAAGTAAGATGGATGAACTTTGAGAAAGCATGATAAAAACCGGTATTGTCATCCGTCTGACATTAACACAAAATTCGTTCACTTAACTAAATGCGTATTTATGATGTCCTCTGGACGAGTATTTCCCAAATCCACTCTACCTTAGTGACAACCCGAAGATGTGGACGAGTCTACTGATAAAAAACATACATAACAAGCGGTTCCATTTGAAAGCTCAGTACAACTTGTACAAAATACATGACGCCATTAGCGCCATGAAATTGTGTAAAATCCATCAAAATCTAAGTTTAGAAAAATATCACAAATTTACTTACGTGGGTATATTGAGCACTCAAGCATAGCTTGCCGTAAAGGGACATGCGTTCATGCTTATGATCGTAAATAAGTAAATACACTCAAAGAGAGCCGCCTACAGCTATAACGGGAGTGACATATCAATGAAGTAAGAAATATGCACACGTTTACATTTTTACTGGATGATTTTATTGCACACAACAAGAAAAGGGATTGATTATATATGTATACATGGTTTTGTAAAGCGTGCGATGGGGAATCGTTGGTTGGATGGTTGGTTTTCAATATTTTATGAGATGTCATTGTGTAGAGTGATGTGGTGTAATGCAAAGAAAAAGTTAATGGGAAATTCATTGTCGTCTCTATCTCAATTTTTATGGGGGGAGTTTAAGGGCCAACAAACAACGGTTGTATTTGGGGTTTTATAGAATGCGGTTGGTGATGGGGAAGTTGTGTGAGTGCATAAGTGATGATAGATAAGTACAATTGGCATGAGTCATATAATTGAACATTATGAAATGATTTGGTATGACGATGATGATCATAATGACGGTGGGAACAGCATATAACCTCATTTTGCTCAAGATTAATTACTACTTTTGAACTGCAACTTATACTCATATGTGTGTGGGTTATATGGACTTGTTTCATAAATCTTTTGTTACGTACATAAAGTGCAGTATTACTTCCACTCAGCTCGGCATGTCTCCTTTGTGTAAACAAATAACGGTAGACGGGATTGGGCTTCCATTTGACCTGCTTTCACCACCACACATATAAACGTATACAATCACAGAGGGAGAAATTATTGTGCGATTGTGATCAAAATGCCGAAAGGGAAAGGAATTGGCAAGAAGACAACTTTAATTTTGCACCAGTACGGATTTATTTGAGGAATATAGGAAAGTGTATATATTTAACATGGCATTAAGGCTGAAAATAGGACATAGGAAAATCTTTCATGACAGCTTAAAAGTCGCATACGTCATCACCCTTCCGGGGCACTCGGTATATGTCTGATCCCTTTGGTATAGCTTCAATTATCCCGTTCATTTGTAAAGAAACTTTTCTTTGATGTTTTTATTATAATAGCGGAAATTGTTAAAGAAAGACTCTGTAAATGGGAGTCGGAGTATAAAATCACTTTTTAATAATTTCTATGCATTTACTACCTTTATACATCAGGTACGCTTAAAGTTGTAATTGAGTAAACGTTACGTGTAACTAGCATACCTTCCACCCACGCCGCTTCCTTCTTCCCTTTTTCCAAGAAAGTTTTAAAATAGAATGAAAAGTCATGATACGCTCTTTACGTAACTTAAACCTTCAAAACAACAAAGATATCGGTCTGAATTCCGTAAACTATGATTGCTTTCATTTGATTCGACATATACACAATTCTTATGTGCATGCGTGTTTGTTGAACAAGTTCTCTAAAAAATGAAATGGCAAAAACGTGAATGATTGCTTGCCACAGCATTTGACATTCATACAAATATATATTTATTCAAACATAAAATAGAGCCATAAAACCCCAAATACAACCGTT
>JAHZNG010000131.1:0-40148 GCA_027744375.1 Orchesellides sinensis
CTTACGACATAATTAATCCAGCCCTGTAAACCGTAGTTGTTGTACCCCATTTGATTCTCCCAAAACTTTCTCTTTGAAGTTTTCTACGAGAATACTAGCTTCCGTTGAAAACTGCTACTAAATCTCCAGATATCAAATCATGACATGTTCCAGATACATCCTAAAAATCTGACTTCATTACTCGTCTTTTGGTTTGCTAGCGGGGCCTTGGCAGGACCCTCCAAAAATTGTTTAAAATTTATGTGATTACCATCGAACTTGTGTGTCGATATCGTGGAAAGGTGAATACAGTTTATACCGTTTAAATAACTATCACAAAAGCTATTGCTCTATTTTTAGAATGGCTGTAAAATTTGAGTTAAACAAATCATTTCAGCACTAAGTATTTTAGAGCTTGAATATTACTTACATAGGCTTACGCTTAACTGTATTAGCTTCGTGCATATTTAACTCAAGTATATGTTTAAAATTGTTCCAAAAGATGGATTTAATTGCAATTTTACAGACGAAAAAGTAAAAGCTAGCAAAGAGTATATAAAATAACCGCTGTAATGTTTTCTGCTTGAGATGCCCTTGGAATGCACACACAATCACAACTTGAGAGTTTTTATCCATTGGTATTTATATTGCATCATTGTCCCATTGCCTCTCAAATCAAAGCCTATACTATACATATGTAGCAACAGCAATACAATATTCAATATATAAGCAAATGTAAGTAATGAGTAAAGACCAAAATGTTCATGAAAAAAAAGTTTAGTTGAGTCTTAAGATAGTCTTTTTATTGCATTATTTCATGATTTTCATTCATGACATGTAATCTTTTATTTTAGCTTCTTTTTAATGTCTATATCTTTTGCCTTTTTTGTAGCTGACGAGCAACATATCCGCTTAAAAATGCAAACTAGTAACCCAACTGTGGTGGCTAGACATGCAAATACAAACGCCAGTACATCTATTGAATGATACTGAATCCAATTTAGGTCCCTGGCAGGAGACCTGAGGTGTGGAGCGCCGTTATGACGCATAACATACTCTGACCAGAATATCGCTCGTTCTAAGGGACTCTGCGGTTGATCTTTCATTATGTTAGAAAGTTGGTGAGCCTTATCTGAAAAACTACAGTATTTGGAGAAATAAGTATTGAAATAAACATAGGTAAATACTATTCAGTTGATAAAATACATACAACACTTACTTTTTGTCATTTAGTAAGAGGTTAATCTTTGCCAGTAGATCAGCTTCCTTAACGTTCAAAATCTCCTGGAATAACCCAAAACCTATTTTCTCTGCTTGGCGAACATTGATATCTTGATCTCCAAACACAGGTAGCCCAAGAATAGGAACCCCATGATACACAGCTTCTTGAAGCGAAAGTAGACCTAGAAATGTTTATATCCAAACGATTTGGGTTAGAATTTAATTCGTCCGCAATTTTTTTACATAGCAGAAGTGGCATTTTTGGATTAAGGGAAAAATGGCTGTTGGTTAACATCATTGAAGCATTTCCCTCGATTGTTTCTGCGGCTGGATAATGACTCCCCAAGTGCCTTTGATATACCGTTTCCAGTTTGGAGTTGTAAAAATGTCTCATTATCAAGGGGGTTATCCAATTAAAAATTTTATTTTGAACTCTTTGGCGGAATGTCATTTTCTCAGGAAGATCAAAGAACGGAAGTGGAATAAAGCTGGAGGGCAAATGGGATCCCAAAAGGGAGCTCACAGCATCCCACGGTGGTAAAGTAGCAAGAGATATAAAAGGTACCTCAAAGTACGTCAACAGTCCGTAAAAACATTGATTTAAAATGAGGTCAATAAAAGCCAAGTCAAACTTGTTCTTGTGAGTCTTTAACAAACTCTGGAGTTCCTCACTTAGGTACACCTTATCGCAAACATCGATTGCAAAAGTAATGTCCATAAACATGTTACCAAACTGTCCCTTCTTTCGATTCTCGATGGGATCCTCCCACGCGTCAAAAATCTCCTCATCTTTCACTATTACAATTTCACGAACATTCGAAGGCAAATTTGAAGACGTTGTTGCAGCTATTACAGTGATTTCATGGCCTTTTGCTGCTAACCCACGAATAAGAGGCTCAAATACATGCTTGTGACTTTTACTGGAAAGAGGAAGAAGAAAAAGAATGTTCTTCTTATCTGCCTTATTTGAACTCACTGCTACAGAAGATGAGCCAACAAGTAACACTGTTGTTAACAAAAGCATGCAAAATATTATAATATGCATAAAAGCTGGTCGTTGGCTACGATTTTCCATTTTGAAATTTTTAAATACTAAAACCTCAGAAATATTTGAAACAATGCTATTTGATTTGTTACTTCGTGAGAGTCATGCGTCTACTGCTTTTGCACGGTGGTTGGTTGTTGAGTTTCGCCGATATTCTCTTGCGAGATAAAATTTTTCTGAAAGCATCATTCAGTGACATTCTATTTGATGATGCTGTATTAGTATTTTTAAACACAACTTGTGTACTATAGTCATAATCATTATATGTATATGACCATGAGGAAATTCCAGCATGTTATGTAATTCTGACAATTGTGTTGGCGTACAAAAACAAATGATAAGAGATGTACTTTATCCAAGTATTATCAAATTGTCTTCACATACTCATAATGTAGATGTGAGGTAGAATTTTATGAGATGAAAGAATGCATAGTACCATCACTGAACTAACTATTATACATGATACATCGTTTCACTTAAATTGCATATGACTGTATGCTGGACAATGACTATGCAATTTAAACCAATTATCGTGATTTTTTGTTACTTTTTTCATTATAATGTACAGGGGATAAGGCTTGGGTACAGAGGATTTCTTTTGCCCAATGTAGGAATAATAGTTTAAACATGTTTACCATACATACATGCAACATTCGAATCTGCATACATACTTTTGAAAATTAAGTATCTTCTCCACTTCTATTTAGTTACATATTAGGCAGTGTTCTTTTATACCACTTGTCATGTACTTGAAAAATGACATGTAAGTGTAAAGGCATGAATGAAATACATTTTCGTGTGGCTAAATGCTTAAAAAGTAAGATGT
The DNA here is from genome assembly GCA_027744375.1 of Orchesellides sinensis. Taxonomy (NCBI): domain Eukaryota; kingdom Metazoa; phylum Arthropoda; class Collembola; order Entomobryomorpha; family Orchesellidae; genus Orchesellides; species Orchesellides sinensis. The sequence goes on from JAHZNG010000131.1 coordinate 3,072, forward strand.
GACGACAAAACACGGTTTGAGTTTAAATTGCGATCCGTCCGTCAATCTACAAGTTTTGAACATGGTTTTGTTATATATGTATATAGTTTAACATTAACTATAGGTTAATACTGGTCATATGACGTAAGAATTATATCTACGTAAAAAGAGAATAGACAAACTATGAGCGCTGTCAAACCCCTTTCCGTAATGTATTGACTTGAGATCTTTGCTGAGCATAGCAGACTTGATCCTTGCACTGTAAGTAGATAGCCGAAGATGGAATCAATTCAACAATTATTAAAGGTGTGAATTAGGTGTAAGTAGTCAGAATAAAAATATATGCAACTACAGGAAAACAACAAAATATCCTTAGCCCATGACACTTGGTTTTGGTTCGGCATGAGAGAGAGACAAATGAGACATTTTTAATTCACCTTGAGCATATTATAAATGTATACATGTAATTATCTCAAGTGTTTTCTAGTCCGACTTTATTTGTTTGTATTACAAACTCAGGGTTTATAAAAATGCAATGACTTCGAATTTGCATACTTCCCGTGTTCCAATAACGAGAAATTTACACCCATTGCATATCACTGTTACCGTGTTTACACATAAAATTCAGACAGGTGACAGGTGGTTTCAAGACTCAAAGCAAAGCCTAGCCTAATATGCAAACAATCAAATACTTCTTGGCCAAACCCAACCACCGCACCGTTATATCGTGGGAGCTGGAAAGAATCTGCTGGTCTGCGCCTTATCGACCATTATATTTTGATGTTTTGTTAATGCCCTTTTTTTAACGATGCAAAGCAGTATAGGTCTCATTTCCACCTGTGTTTTCATATTGATATCACCAATCCTTGTATGGGGTGCTGCATGTGACAAGAACAACACAAGAAGTTGTGATAGGCTCGTATCAGTCTCCATATTTCAAGTAGGACCCTGTGGTAGGGCTGCTAGATGCTACTGGGAACAAATGCATCTAGAAGTGCACATTAATAATAATCTCAGTGACAATGCAACATATGAAGAAAAAATTAAAGATCTCCTTTGCAAAATTCCAACTTACGGAGCTTATCGAGCTGTGACAGATGAAAAAGAACGGTTCAAAGCATGTGGGGCGGAAGGAGGCAAAAGTAGGGAGTTCATGTATTTTCCGATGCCTACCCAATACACCCACGTAATTCATCATGTTTTACGGTATTTCAAAAGCTGATAATCAGATAATATTGTGCGATTTTTATCATTTTGAATTTGACATAGACATCAACAAACGGCACGAAATATTATCTTAAGCGGATGGAAGAATGTCAGATAAAAGAGAAGGAGTGTGCAAAAGAACTCCAAGACAAAATCACCGATTTGTGCAGTAAGGTCAGTCCCAATGATTTAGACAAGGTTACACCTAACGTTACAGTTCGGGGCAAGATAGCATACAAGGTTTTCAAAACAACAACTTTGCCCCCGACCCCGAAATGCTCCTTTCAATTTAAACTGATGATTCGAAACCCTAAACTGTCCGGAGACACAGAACCAACTGAACCAGAATATGAAGATCAGTATGTTACGCCGAAACATGAGCCTGGTGGATATATGAACCGTCTACGACCACCCTATTACGATCTGTATGTACTGTACAAAATATATCGCCCCCCAGGTTTAGACCCTATATGGAATGAAACAAAAGCGTATCAAGAGTTGGCTAAATATCTTCCAAAAGATACAATAGAGCATATTCATGAAGCCATTCATTGTGTATATGACCGGGTCAGTTCTAAAGATATGGAGTGGAAACCAGAAAAGTTTTGCTGGTCATCTTCAACTTTCATCTGTGTAGACCTGCGTCATATTCATCAGGTTAACAATGATTGTGCATTGCCAAGGCATGGGCATGAGGTAGAAACAGTTCCAACAACAAGTACTGCAGCACCCCCAATAAACTAAAATAAAAATTTCCAATGTTGTTTATAATGCTGTGTATATATGTTCATGGAGTTAGGTTATATATATTTTATACATCACCTTTATTTTTAAAATTTATTGTATTGTTGGTATGTACATAGTGTGATGCAAGCTTTAAATAAATCATTTGTACTGGCCTATTTACTGATTTCTTTCCTGTTTCCTTCCATACATCCGCTGCAAATGTTGAGCCGCATAATACTGGCATAATACGTTGTTTCATACATTCCAAAACTTTTCAGTGTTATTTTGTGGTGCTTAGCAGACCTTGTTAGTACCTACGTGCTAAAAACTAAAAATTCTTATTTTTTTGAGAATTTATATTACTGGGAAATCCTATGAGGATTTTAAAGGAAAAAAGTTAAATTGTGGAATAGCCTTTCCGGTCGGGTAGGAAATACAGAGTTCCAGTTCTCATGTCAAATTAGAAACGTCATTCATTCCAAGTTCATTCATACATTTAAAGGAAAAAAGTTAAATTGTGGAATAGCCTTTCCGGTCGGGTAGGAAATACAGAGTTCCAGTTCTCATGTCAAATTAGAAACGTCATTCATTCCAAATTCATTCATACCACAAATTTGCTTGCACAAACTAAAAGAGTTCCTAACAAACATTTTAGGTTGTAATATAGCAATAACAATTTAAACCGTTTTTTAAAAATTCAAAATAAACATGATTTAAACTTTTTCTTCAAACTGGCAGACAGAATTTGAAATCTTTAGTTTTATATTAAAGTTCACAAAAAATGTTTGCTGGGTTAGCAGCTGGAAGTTTATACCTGCTTCTTCTTATGAAGCAATTGCCAGCAAAACGGATTTACACTTGCAGAGGAGGGTCTCTTTCGGACCCTATTACTATCCCCAACTTTCTGATGTTTCACAATAATTCAAAAACTTTCAGGTAAAGTAACTTCAATATGTTCAAATTAAGCCAAGTTGTAGTTTAAGTATCACTAATTAACTTGTTTCACAACAGCACTCAAGTCAAAGATGTGGAATGCAACGCGTCCAAAGTTTTACTTAAAACCTCATCCATGTCTAACTCAAACATTCGATTCCTTGCATCTGGTGACATTCTTGTGGATGACCATGAATATTTTCTTTCAAACGAATTTTGCATCTCTAGGTTGGAAATCCTTATATGAATGCCTTACTGACTGAATAGCTTTCGACAAACTCTTTGTTTATGTAAGTCCGTATGCATTTTTATAGATTGGATGAGAGTTTGGTTGAAATCAAGCATTGCGAAGTGAAATGTGGATTGACACACACGTGCATTCACAAGTGTTGTCCTCCTAACGATGTTTATGATGTTTCCGAGTTTCCTGATGGCCAAACGTGTAAAAACTCCGGTGAAAATGTTTGGACAGCCAGTTATTTATGATGAGTATACGGGTTGTGGTATTCGTGATCTTCAAAGAAAGTTTCATTTTCTTGTTGTACCGGAAGCTACTTATGCAAGTTTTGTAGACTTTCAGCCCTATAAGGGTATTCGAGTTAATTTACCTGGGCCTGGTATGGAGGAGTATAGTGGCTTAAGGTAGAGCAATCATTAATTTGTAAATTTGTATTACTGATTGACAAATTAGGAACTTGATTCTGTAACTTTTGTACACGATTAGATTTCGATTACTGAAGGATGGCTCGTTGATGACTCAAACTGCAAGTGGAAGTTGGGAGAGAATAAATCAATCTGATTTTTGCATAGGTAGCTGAAATTATAGAAATATCTTTCCTGTCAAAATGATCTTCAAAGAATGTTTCATTTTCTTGTTGTACCGGAAGCTACTTATGCAAGTTTTGTAGACTTTCAGCCCTATAAGGGTATTCGAGTTAATTTACCTGGGCCTGGTATAGAGGAGTATAGTGGCTTAAGGTAGAGCAATCATTTATTTGTAAATTTGTATTGCTGACTGACAAATTAGGAACTTGGTTCTGTAACTTTTGTACACGATTAGATTTCGATTACTAAAGGATGGCTCGTTGATGACTCAAACTGCAAGTGGAAGTTGGGAGAGAATAAATCAATCAGATTTTTGCATAGGTAGCTGAAATTATAGAAATATCCTTCCTGTCAAACAATATATTATGAATAAATCGATATATTTATAATCTGCATTGTACAACCGATTAGACGGCATGATGGGATTTGAAGGAAACGATCATTACACCGGAAAGCTTGAAGACCAGCTCTATTTTCTGCCATTTCTTGATGTAAAATTCCACCCACTTTACTTCTTAATTTGGATATATCCTACCAGCTTTCATCTTTAATGTAAGAATTGATAAATTACTTTCTAATTATAATATTTTCATTTGCTGCTAGGACGTTGAGGGTGAACTTGATGAACAAGAAGTGGCTAAACGGGAACAGGCTGAACGAGAACTGGCTGAAAAAGAACTGGCAAAAATTAAAGAGGCTGAAAAAAAGTCACATGAAGAAATAATTAGTTTTGTTTACGCTACGTTTATGCTTTTCGGAGCTGTATTTTTACTCTTCACTGCAGTTTTATATTTGTTAGTTTGGGAAAAGCATAATATTCACGGTTGGACCATATTTTCGTTTGTCGTCACCATGTTCTTCATGTTTATTTTTCTGGCCATGGCACACATAACCACTAGAACTTCCACGGGAGCCTCAAGTGGGACGTTTTCATGCAAATCAATCGGTAAAAACGATATGATCTGTCATTAAAATTGGTGAGGAGAATTAAAAGAATGTTTGGCTATTACTCTTATTTGTCAATGACAAATCTTAGGTGTTTTGGCTCATTTCTTTTATCTCTCAACAATGTGTTGGCTCACGGTGATCAACGTAGATCTTTGGTTAACCTTCCGGTAAGTATTCTAAACTACCAAATATGCAAAACGCATAAAAAGCGTGTGACAGGGAAACTGTTTGATTTTGTAATTGATAGAAATGTTAAGCCAGGAGGGGGAAAATCTCAGAATGTAACAAGATTTGTCATGTATACTCTATTTGGGTTTGGTGTCCCACTTTTATTTGTAGTCACTGGGCTTATTTTGGACTCTCAATATGATCGGTAAAACTAGTTTGTGAAAACGATCGTTGGTAATTTTTCAGTTTAAGACTTTATTTCGTTTTAAACATCTAGAGCATTGTATGATGCCTCAGAATGTGAACCTCCCACACCACCGGTTATCTTGCCACTATACGGTAAAGAGCAATGCTATCTCCTTAAAGAGTCTCAAACAGCATACCTGTTTATTCCAAATGGCTTTCCTGATATCATGCAACATTTTAACATTTTCCTCGACCGTTTTCTCTCTATGCCTGTACCGGAAGCAAACAAGAAATGCTGCAACTGGAAATAGTTCGTCACATCAGAAAGAATCGTTAGTTAAATTATACCTTAAAAACATTCTAATCATAAATCGTTAATTAAGTTTAAGTCACATCACACCATAGCTAATATTACTATTTACAAAATTTCAGAGTGATCCTGTTTGGAAAATTGTTCATTGTAACAGGCATATCATGGGTGTTAGAACTGTTTTCCTATTTCTTCCCAGATCCCTGGTGGTTATGGGTGGTGTTTGAATTTATATAATCTACTCCAGGCCATTCTCATTTTTATCATTTATGCGTTGAAACGAGAAAACCTTGCATTCCTCTACTATAAATTCCCTAGTGCTAGATGTAAGGCTTATTTTAATTATCTCATAAATAAGAAAACCCATGTTGTTGATTAGGTTTAAATTATGGTATAGTTTTGAATTCACCTTTGATACAGTTCTGCTCTTCCCCATTATGCGAACAAGTTGCTGTTATTCTCAAAGTTTTGACCCGGAGCAGACGGAAGTGACTGGAATACCAGCGGATAGACTCAGTCGAATCCATTATCGCCGAGGATCAAACCTTTCGAGTTCAGCAATTGTAAGTAACGGACCTCGACGTGGTAGTAATGATGGATAAGTGCTCAATGTTTTAAAATAAAGGATTATCTCACTTTTATAAATAAAAAATAAATTTTTACAGTCATTCTATCAAAATTATATTTGATTATTGTATTTGTTTGCATGATTTTGTTTATTAAAATGTCATAAATATGTATCGAATTTTATTTGCATAACACTTAAATTATACATCGCTTCAGCTTTATTGTAACACATTACGTATGTTTAAAACGGCTGCCACATGTGGTTGACTATTCTATTTCCAATTTGCAGATCTGGAATAAAAGAAATTCCAAATTATTTTTTACAATAAACTTTACTTAAGATCTTTATCACATAGGGCTTTTTTTAAACGTACATTTCCAAAAAACTTTCGCATGCAATCGTCAAATTGGAATGTGTCTTGACATGTAGTTTCTTCGCTGGTTCTTTCAGCTAATAAAATCATCAGTCCAATCATCATAATTAAATATCATTTGTGTAAACTTTACCAACGATAAACATTATATTGCAGACTTTACCATAACGAAAGCAATCACACTTCTTTGCAGATTCTTCATTACATAGTCGGGCTCCAATCTCGCATGACGTCAGCTCCAATCTGTTTATAGTTACAGGATCCAAGGGTGCCACACGGGATTTGGCCCTGAGCAGGTGTACACAGACTTGTTCATTCACCTCTTCTGTCCGCAGAAATACGGCAGCTCCAAGACCATCAGTGCTGGCGTCACAAAAACAGTGTACTGACCACTTTTCTCTTTCCCCTCGGCAAACCCATCTTGGCACTTGAGCTAGCTGACTCAATTTTAGACTTTCTGCCCAAGCACTGAATTGTTTTGCTACTTCTGGTGGTAGCTCTTCATCCCATCCCAACTTATTTATCCAGGTCGTCTGGAGTAGCAGTTTTGGGACAAGGGTAACTGGAGCCAATATACCAAGTGGATCGAAAATCTTTGCCAGACTGGACAACACCACTCTCTTCGTAATTGTGCTGTAACTCTCTGTTTCTACTTCGCAAAAGAGTGTGTCCTTTGCACGATTCCACATCATTCCTAGCACTCCAGTTGTCGTTAATTCTTCAGGGGGATCAACGTTGCTCTCCCACCCTCTAAGATCAAATTGAGCATCAGCCATGATTCGTATGGCTTCTTCTTTGAACCGCCGATACTCCTCCTCACTATTGTATGACCCAATATGGTTGTCGACATATAGGGAGTGAGCTAACTCTTTAGCTGTGGCTGCCAACTCTGGTGGAACTCGCTCCAAATGATGCTGCAGAACGGCTGCCAATTCGAATGGACTGCAGTTCAGCCCAAATACCAATCTTCTGTGTCGGTAAACAATCATTTTCTTGCGGGCGTTGTCCCACCATAGAAATAAGAGAAAGTTTCTGTCTCTCTTCTCTACTCCCACCATAAGAAAAGCCTTCGCTATGTCTGCAATCCCTCCAACAGGTCTTTGTCGAAACCTGCACATATGAGTGGGGATGAGCTTCAGCATATTTGGTCCCTTCCGCAAGCACTGATTAAGACTTGGATGCTCTCCGTAGCGACAGCTGGCATCAAACACAGGTCTTACTTTTGTCGTAGCGCTTGTGGACTTAAACACGGGTCTATGAGGCAGGTAATGACACTTGTGAGGAATCTGGTCCTGATTCACCTCCTCAATAACTCCCATCTCCACCCATTCTTTGAAGACTGCGTCGTAGTCATCATACTTACTCTGCTTTTCTAAATTCTTTGTAGCTGTTTGGAGCCGTTTCTCCGCTGCATACTTGTTGTTGGGTAGAGGTGGATGTCCCTCAACCCATGGAAGGCTTATCTCGTACCTTCCGTCCGTGGTTCTGGAGACTGTACTAAGAAAATGCTGGAGAGCTTCCTGATCCTCTTCTTGCTGACTTTTCTTCTCACTTGGATCCATTATCCCAATCTTCTCCAGCTCCCATAAGTGACTGATGGAGCAATGATTTGTCAAAGTGGTCACCAACATGGATGCTGTTGAACTTTTCTTCCCAGATTGTGGAGCCTTCCCCACAAGTGTCCATCCTAATAAAGTCTCCACCGCTGTGAGACCTCCTTTAAGCTGATGAATCCTACCAGTTAGCAGCTTGCCGTACACGTCAGCACCAATGAGGACTTCGATTTCAGCTGGCTTGTCACCGTAGTCACTGAGACAAATGTTGTTGGAGGCGAGCTCCTTAATCCATGCAGGGTCTGATACCCTTGGAACTCCTCCACAGATTACTGGCTGGTCATAGACGTCAAAATCACACCAGAATTTACCGTTTGTATGTTTCAACTCAATCTTGAACTTATTGTGGTGTTGCATTTTTATTTTGTTTCCACCAAAGAGCGCATGGCAAAACACCTCCGTACCAGTAGAATCATAGCCCATAGCCGCTGCTAAACTGTTTGTCATGTAGGACCGTTGCGATCCAGAGTCAATAAGCGCACGGACGACTTTGGACTTATTCTTGCCGATCACTTTCACCATCAAAGTTTGCAACACCACCTCGTTTGTGCAAGTCTGGTTGGACATGGATGACTTTACATCTCCAATGTTTTCTTCTCTTTTATCATTTTCACTTTCTGGAGGAGGCTTACTATCACTTTTGCTGAGTTGTGGACAAAGAATCACGTGATGTTTCTTTCCACAGACAATACATTTGGGTTTGTAGCGACATGCCTTGGAGAAATGCCCACCCCTCAAACAGACAAAACATCTCTTGTTGTCACTCAGCTTCTTTCTTCTTTCCTCCAGGTTCCAGTTTTGAGCGGTGAAGCACTCGGACGTTTCGTGCTTTCGGTCACAAAATCCACAGTTGTACTTAACCTCACCATTGTGTAGCCCCATTGCTGTAGGAACTCTATCTTGGATTTGTTTCTGTCTTGTCCCACCGGCTGGGACTTTCTTGCTGTTGTCTTCTTTCAATCCAAACCCCTCCATGGCTAAGCTGATTCTTTCTTCTCCCTCCACTTCTGATGAAAGGAATTCCATTAGGTAGCTTAGTCTGGTTCGTGGTGGGTTCTCTTTGGAGCCATCACATTTGGACAGTGAGCTCCTCTGCCATGCTCTCAGAACTGGGACAGGCAAACACGACTCCACCATGGGGTAGAAGATAGCAGCATACTTGTCTGAAGTGACGCCCAAGGACTCCAACGCTCGTAAATGACACTCGACCTGGTCATAGACTCGGCTTAATACTATTTGATCCTTGGACTGTGTTGCGTTGTGCATCACCAACTTCAGTAATTCTCTCACGTACACCTCGATAAGCAGCTCCGGTTTTGCAAATCTGTCCTTCAGGGCTTGAACTGCTTTCGGGTAATTTTGAGCTGTCTGTGGAAACGCTTCCACAACATCCCTGGCACGGGTTCCAACTTCCATTGCTTGGACAAGGTACTGGAACTTATCACTATCCCTCAAATTTTGATCTTCGTCAATTTTTTGGAACTGGGACCAGAATCCTAACCACTGCTGCAGGTCCCCATTGAACTTCTTAAGCTCAATCTTTGGCAGCATGTAGGCTCTTCGTTGTCCTACATCTGCCGTTGCGCCACCTTGCTGAGATGCTGCGCCTTGGGGTTGCCCATTGGTTAGGAACATTTCTACTTCAATTTTAACTTCTGCGTACTTTTCGTCGTACTCAGTGATCTCATCAAATTCTGTATCTTGATCTGCTTCGTCGACGTCATCCTCCACTAGCTGGTTTGCGACTTTGGTGTCAAACTCTTTGAGGGTCTCGTACTTAACTCGAAGCGTATCCATTGTCACCTGAATGACTCTGCTGTTGATGGGATTCTTCTTGAACTCATCACGTATCTTGTTAGTGAGCTTGGTCACCTGGGTCCTGAAGGGTTTTCTGGCTGCAATTAGCTTATCCATCTTCTTTGGCGTCTTCACAGGTCACGTCGGGGTCACCAGAAAATGTTGAAGGTTGGCTATAAGACTCCGTTTTCCCTTCCAACAAAATCACAAAAGTGTCTCCTAAACCTACCCGGCCCTAGGATCACTAGACAGAAGAACAAAGACTTGGTATAGCTCTCTTGCAGCTCCCTTATTTGACTCAAAAACACATATGACCAAATAACTCCACTCTGAAGATACTGATTAATTTACTGGGAAAACTGTCCCATAACTGTACAACTTTATTTAACTTTAATTATGTACAATCTACAACTTTCTCTCCCTCTCACACCCTAATATCTTACAATAGCAGGAGCTCTGCTCTGTCTCACGCCGTGGATGTAAGGCAACTAACTTTTCCATTGCAGCTTCTCTGCTGCTTTAGACAAAAAAACCAACGGACAAAATTACATGAGCTTCGCTCCAAATAAAATACAACATTTTTACTTACACTCTATGACAGTGAATTACCCATCTTTCTACACATGCTAAATATGTACATATGCTACCAACATTAATTCGAGCCATTAAGTAATTGAAGTTGTTATATTGTTTAGTTATATACTAATACGTTTTAAAGCATATTAAATCTTTTTTGCATTTAAAAAAATACTTATGGGATGACAGGACATATATATATATATACGCACATGTAAATTCAAAAAAGACATGCTCAAGTACTAAATTAAATTCTTCCTTGAACAGAGAAAATATTACAAAAACACTATATCATTTTAGCAACATAAAAGGATAAAAAATTAAATTAGTTTTCCTACTGACTAGCAAATATGGTATGAATTCATACAAGCAATAACACGACATGTAAACATGATGTACTCCATTGTAAAAGAAATGTAAGTATATGTTAGCTCAGCATTATTGTTGTTCTGCTTCATGCATAATAAAATTTACAGCAATTTGTTTTCATTTACCGGTGGCTCCCTTAGGGGATGTCGGATGATACTCGGTCGTCTCGATTCCATTTTCCCAACTTTCACCTAATTTTATTTCTCATTGAAGTAAACCAAAACAACTGCGTTCAAATTGTGACGTCGCAGGTATATGTACAAGACGAATTCTAAGAAGTTTTCTGTGATAAATGAGCTGGTTTCGTTAAAGTTTGCAACGGGAAGTTATACATACATATTATATCAGTTTTATCAGCATTCACAGACGAAATAACATGGCATGTACAAACGGCATGCACACTTTTTAGATTGCTCTTCAAAGTCACAAAAAATAATAACTTTCTCTTTTATGGAATGTAGTAGTTCATGGTGTCCCACAGGTTTTGCTCGCAGAGTTCTTGCTGTTTTCTTTTCACTTTGTTATTCTTTTTTTCAGAAAACAAGAGTAAATAATGTCACACTAATACGATACACATGCTGCACTACCGCAACCAGTCAACAGGTAGCCAATAATGCTAAATTTTTATTTTCCCCAAGCGCACCAAGGCCAACCAAACACTAAACTTTCATTTATGTGGTAAAAGTACATGTCGATGATGTTGAAGTTGTGGAATAGGAACGCGTTGAGAGCTGGAGTAACATCTCAAATGCACATGGAATGGCATACTAAGGACTCTTTACATGAGGAATGGCACATTGTGGCTTTCTTAGGGACTGTTATACATAAAGGCCTGTACATACCTAGACTGTAACAATATGATCAGGTTTGGACAGTTGCAAAAAAAGAACTGGTGTCTTTATATTTTAAAAGTTGAAGAGAAGTTGAAGCATGAGAGAAAGGAATAAAAAGTTATTTTCTTATAAAGCGCCTTGGACAAGGAGGTAAATAAAAAACAGGAGACCAGGATGTAAAGGTGTGTTGCCTGAAATAAGAGAACCTTTTTAAATGCCTTTCCATTCCATATACCCACCTATGTAAGTATGTATGTACCAAGGTTTTTTGGTCAGTCTAAGAGGTTCTAAAATTAGCTAATTTTGCATTCAGTACGACGAAACTGTTCTAGGGGGCTTGTTTATTTCCAAAAATACTTCAGCAATGTCATAACAAAAAAAGTTAATAATTAGCGAAAATATTTTTAGCGCAGTCCCCTGACATAATTTTTCCAGAATTGCTAATTTTAGAACCTCTTAGACTGATCAAAAAGCCTCGGTATGTACCTAATTTCAGGTAAGCATACATTATACATATATATTCATATATTCCCATGATTTCATCTTATTGAAACCATCTATCTTCCTATAAAAGTTTGCCAGAACAAGAAAAGGAATTCAATTAAAAGAAAACGTGAAGTGGAAGTGGGAGGATAGGAAAATTGACAAGTAAATACATATGATTGTGGTTTATAGTAGTCATCATCAAAAAATAAATAAAAAATGTAGACGTATTCAAGTTCCTTTTATTTATATCCCCGAGCGAGCAAAACAAGTCAAGTTTTTGTTTGTTGACCATAAAATATCTTATTTCACGATGTTGATAAATGACAAAGGATGAAATGGAATTGCGAGCTTAAATGTATTACTTTCCAACTTGTTGTTTGAATTCAATTACTTTTACTGTGTGATTAAATTACTGGTTCTATTGAAGTCCTTATTACTACTATATATTGTATCATAGCATAATACATTAATGTCATTTGAAAGGAGCTAGAAAGAAAACACAAAATACCTACAAAGGAAGAAAGAAAATAGAATATTTGTTTTTAGAAATGTGAAGCCGGAGGTAAAAAATGAGATTAATACAAACTAGTCAAAACATAAGGAAAACAAATATCTAAAATAAGGTATAAAAACAACTTATTAACTTACCGTCGGACGTCTAATTATCTGGATGTGGCATATAGATTGCAGTTAGGTAAAAAGCAAATGATAAAGTTGAGCTTAGTCATGATGCTTTTACGTATTCTAGAAAATTACATTGAATGACAGAGAATCTTTTGCCTACCAATATAGTTGTGTGCATAAAACTTTTTACCCAAAAAATACTAAGTTCATTCTGGAATTACTCAGTGAAAACTGGAAATTTCCAGTGATATTCATGAGATTTTGCTAATCCCAACTGTATTTATAAATTAAGTGTGTTTCTTTCCAATCTGCTTAAAAGTTTCAGGTTTACGAATACAAATATATGGAACCTAGACCCAGTCTCACATAATTCCTTTCTGAGAACAAGTCCCCTGATGAGTTACATTTTCCTTGTTCAGATAAAGTGTATACGGTTGGTAGCATCTTATTTGTATTCATTGCAACAAAAAGATTGTTTTGTATATATTCCATTATAATTAATTTTGTCTTCTTTTGATATCAACTCCTCAGTTGGAAAACGAGCTTTAGGGACGAAAGATGAGACTAAAACTACACACACGAACACAAGTAAATAAAATCACAACTCCAGAAAATGATTTAATTTCACTCATCTATTCTCTTTACTCTCTCATCTAGCTTAGCTAATCTATCTCATTAGATGCCACACTGATTCTCTTATATTTTGTAGATTAGACGGAAGCATGAATGAATGGAACTTATTCAAGTTAGTTTTCTCCTACCTAATACAATCACATTGTTTTATGTACAGAGAGAGAAAAAACTTTCTCTTACTACAAGTCTACTTTTCTTTTTTGTATGCTTCAAGGACAAGTTCAATTTCCTAGAAAATGTGTCTACTTTTTACCACTAAAATATAAACGGTATACATATGTCCTATTTACCACAAGAATTTTATCTTCAGGAACGAATGACAGGAGGAGAAAAAAATTTGGCTGATTTAACTCATTTAGAGAGTGCCACAAGGAAAGAAGCAATATATGACATTCCTGACTTTGATAGAGGAAATAAGTAACCCACCAAAACTATTTTTGTGTCTTTCTAGTCAAGTGTTGCTTTTATGTTAAGCACGTACCCAAAATACGTTGTAATACTATTTTCACTCCAGGCAGGAGAGAGACAGACTTGATAAAAAAACGTGCAGACTGCTGCTTCCTTCGATGAGTTCACGCACACACAGCAACAACCAAGCCAAGTGCAGTTCTCTTTAGAACTGGAAACAGTTCCATGTTCAGGTTGTCCTTTTATACTGGTGCAACTGGAGAAATAAGAGTAGTAATATTGTACACCGAACGGGTACTATATACCTAGTTAGTACATGTAAGGTAAAGGTTTTATCATTTTAGATCTAAAGTCCAATCCATAGTTTTTCCCATGCATCCATTAACGCAACAAAGAATCCTGTGGTGCTCATTTTCATTTTCCATCCCTTTCTCCATACATTGCTTTCTCCAGCACATATACATATATTATGTATGTCATTTTACCAACTACAAGCAGCATTTTAAATATGATTCCAGCTATCTCCAATATACTGGAAACGAGTAGAGAAGTAAGCTAGTTTTATATTTGTATAATTGACACAAAAAATTTGACGACTGAGACAGCCTGACTTTTCGGTTAATATTGCCAATCCTAGATACTTAATGGCACACAAAACAAAGTACATGGTCTAGTCAATTTATTCCCAAAACGGATTAAATTGTATAACATAATATAATGAATATAAAAGCTTATTATTGACTTGGCGAATCCAGTATTTGAAAGGATGAAATATTCACCCTTCGTTCTTGGTTTTATTACATATGCATGAGAATTAAAGATGCTTTTAAAAAGCAGGTAGAGCCCTAAAAGCATCTTACATTTACAATTTAGTTAGTGTAAGTAGGTATAATACCATATACAAGACTTTATTTTATGGTACTTAATTCTTTAAATTAACTAGATGACACACCTTGTGATAAATTCTTAACAAAAATATCTAGTCTCTCGATAGTCTTAATGTTTGGCTTTTATAATTAATAGGTAATTTGCAAAAAGCAAACATATGACATTATGACATGTAATGCAGCAGCAGTGAAACATCTTGTTTTAAAAAACCAACACTAGGCTTTTGGAGGTACCATCTTAACTACTGAAGGAATATAATGATTATTGCCCAGAAGTAGTAAGCTCAAGTGAACTTCTAGAAAACCATAAAGCTTCTTCATCCTTCTCATCATCATGTTCTGATCTTGTGATTTCATAACAGAGAGAAAATAACAGTATCAAGTGCAGGGAAAATAGCGCAGCACCCTGGCGGTATAGTACTACACTCTTACCGAAAGTGAAAGTAAATTCTGAAAGTTTTTTCCTCTTCAGCTTGATGAAACTTAACATTATTACATATTTATTATAGTATTTTGCTGCAAGTGTAAGCGCATATAGGTAATATGTATGTATCTTACGTAGAAAGAGGTTTTAGGGCTCAGTGTCCCTTTTTATTAGGTTAACTTCATTGGATGGCGTTTTTTGCTATTATATGCACACTATGTACATACTTAGAGATATACTTTTCAATAAATTTGGTGCTCTTGGCTAGACGATGTTTGTTGACTGAATAACATATTATGCAATGTATATGCATGTGTCTACATATAGTATAAAAGTCCGTTAAAAATTCACAAAGTATTTCCTGTCCACCATGGGATTCATTTTTAATCTTAGAGATCAGAGGGAATTTGAAATGAAGAAGAAGAAAATAGAAAGATGCCCATATCTCTTGACATGTCTGAAGAGAAGTGTATCAGTATAAAGCAGTAAATCCATTGAAAAGAGTAAAGTGCAAATACTAGAGAACGAAATGGAAGAACACAATGCATTTGGATTCTAAAAGACTCCGTCAGTCTAAAGCTGATGGGATGGGATATTTCTATAACGTGTGAAGCAAAGCTGGGAGATTTGATGTGACTCGTGGAACTATACTTCCAAACATGTATAGCTATATATCGACTGCTTATATTTTGTGAAGTAACCTAAACTAACCATATATGTAAGTATGTACAATATACACACTTCCTTAAGAATTGCAAGCTAAGACCCTTCACCTTTTATGCTGAATCTGAGATCGCCAATCGCCCACACCCTAACTTTGTTTGGTGAAATGTAAAAACATCTATAATATTTATATGCATTAGTATTATTATTACTGGCTTAAGAAGTTTAAATGAAGAAAGGGCATTTGATTGGGAAGATGAAGATACTATGTACATATTTATGTACAATCCCGTAAAACATGGTGAACGTTTGTGAAGTGGATGAGAAACATGACAGGCGGGGGCTTTATTAGGAAAAGAAGAGGAACCAAGAAAAAAAATACTCTGAGGAGGATGTGAAAATCTGAAATTAGGTGTTGAGAAATGGACGTAGACTATCACTTCTTCACAGGTTTGATATTTTGTGATTTGTGACAAGAAAACAAGGTATCAACACGATAGAAAGAGTGACATGACGTATAATATGGCCTTATATATTTTTTGTAACAAAATTTGCCAAGATTGGAATTTGGACGAGCGAGAAGGTAGTAAATGTGAAATGCGACTTCAGATGACATTTTGAGTATATGTACATATATGTATTCCAGGCTTAGTTGTGGATGTAATGCATGTTGTGCACTGCTAACTTTGTCAGTCACTGCAACTCCAAGACAATTTCCTTTTCGTTTTATTCCAAGTGTCTCCTGGCACGGCGGCAGGGTTGGATGGGAATGGTATTTGAAGGGAGCCGGCGAAGTGGAAAGTGCTACAAAGTATAAATGAAAATTCTACTAGCTTCTTTTTTTATTACGTTATTTTTTCCAGTCACGAAGGTAGTAGGTGGTAGACGAAATCAACAACGCAAGATTGTTTATATTTAATGAAAGCTTTCACTTTTCAGAACAAACCAGAGTTGGGTTCATGTATCCATTGTACACACACACACACGCATTAGGTTCTCTTCGTCAAATCAAAAAAGAATACAAATGAGAAGATAAAATTGAAAAGCAACAAGCTTGAGGCATGAGATATGTAAAAGTAGTAGCCCGATTTGGAGCAGCTTACGTAAGTACAGAAAATGGAAACGACTCAAAAAGCAAAAACTTCCCATAAACGTTCAATCTTTTCCACACTTTCTTCTTCCTCATTATACTTTTTACTTTTGAACTTTTTAGTCGACAAGCTTTAGGCTGTTTTGGTCATATAAAAGGAAAAACTATAAAGTAGAGCAACAAGAAAGTCGCAAAGAAAGCTTTGTATTTTTCTCCTTTCTGCAACTGAGTATTTTCACTTCAAGATGCCAAGGTCAACAAGGCATAGGAGAAAGCGTTCCGAAAGGGCTTTCTCTTTTCCTCGTTTATTTAAACGAACTCTTAAAACAATCCTAGGTAGTTTACATACGGACCCGGGCATATATTACTGTTAATATATTTACTTTACATTTACATGTCTCTGGTCCCTGTGTTTCTAACTATTATTATCCCTCATTTATTTCTCGTCACAAGCTGTATGAAACAAACCGAGTAATAGATATTTTGCAAGTTTCCCCGTTTTCGTTTTTCAAATTTCTCTTTTGTAAAAAATACATAGTGTGTTTTTGAACATCTTTTAAGAAACAAACCTTCATGTTATTTATACAGATACAACACAAAGAGAAGACATATGAATGACAGCAGTGTATTATACTTAAATGTTTATATGTACATTTAATACATTTTTCATTATTAAAAACTTTTAATACATATTTTCCCAGGAATGGGTCCATCCATCCAGTCAAAATTAAGCCATCCGGTTTGGCTTAGGTACGAATATCTATCTCATGTACAGATGTTCTTCCAAAAGGCTGCCAGGATGTAAAGATGATGAAAAGTGACACGTTGGCTTTGGCTTTCTTTTCGCTTTTCATTTTTGTCATTATCAAAAAAGTCACCTCATTTTACTCCTGTTGTCCAAATACTATCACACAACTAGAAATCTTCTGCTACGTACTGCATCTATGTTTGTACGTTGGAATATCCGCTTCCTTATCTAAATGTCTATGCTCCGCCGAATCCGCGTAATCATGGTGTGTATTCCTGTTTACCACACGCTTTCTCCGCATGGCTAAAACGCTTTCCTAATCCATCCGCTTTTCAATCGGTTTAAACCAACGAGGCTATAGACACACTAGATCTTTTATAGACTGAGGGAAAACGTAATAAAAAAAAGTTCATTGCCAACAAAAATGTCAACAACATGTAGAGGTACACATACATTATGCATTGTTTACAAAGGTGGTTTAAAGTATTCTAATTATCTGGTTCAATTTTTTTAGTCTAAACAAACTCATGCTAAAAACTGATGCTCTATTACTTACCTTCCAACTTATAAAATACATACCTAATGCTGATGTGATGCGAAAAACAAAATCAACATTAGGTCTTTTACGAAGAGCAACATAATTTTTCACTCGCTCAACCAAAACAACTTCCGACAAAACAGAAAATCGCAGGGGCACAGTATTTCTACCACCTTGTAAATGTTTTTCGTGTCGTGAATAACTGAACAACGGCTCATGTGAATGTATGCCTTTCTACAGCCAAGTCGAGGAAATAAAAGACTGCATACTTTTTTCAGCAGAACAAAATCTTTTCAATTCTTTAGTCTTCTTTGTCAAATATACACAAAATCATCTTCACAAAGAGCCCATATATGCCAGTACATTTGTCCAAGCTATTGCCATCATGTTATGTAGCAAAAGGGGAATTCAAAATATCGTTCCAATTTAAACGGGATGTGGAGGATTGTGAGAGAATAAAAACTTCCGTCAAAGTTCATGTTGATTGGAGCCCTACGGCGAATAAAAAACTACATATATATGTGCGTGTACATGGCATTGTTACGTATGCTATGCCTTAAAATGAATCTAGCAAAGAATAAATGTAGTACTTGTAGGGCTTTGCATATGGTAGTTAAGCCGATGATGATGGAAGTGGAAGAATCGGGTAAACATTTTATCATATGAACTACACCTTTCTGCCAGTATACAATTTTGAGCGGACGTGAATGAAACCAGGAGAAAGTATATTTACCCAGTCGAAAGTACTCACTAAGAGCTCACCAGTGAAATGCAAAGCTCCACTTTCGTTTGTTTGCTGACATTAGGTAGGCAACATGGGCAGTGTTGTAAGATGATGTAGATTATAATACGTACGATAATGCGATGCGAGTATTAGCAAGTAGATTATAGTTAAATGTGTTTACTAATATACACCTAATTCCAGGCATTAATTTTCACTGTGTCATCATTCATCAAATTGTATATGCAGAACAACACTAAATGTTGTACATAATAACGATTACAACTACTTTAAGTCATACGAGATTCCACAAAACACGGCAAGAGAAAGATCATGTAGTTATTAATGGATCATACAGTCTTTAATTTCTGGTGGAATGTATCCAGCTAATTCTAAATTATTATTATACATCACACAAACATAAGCTATTGATTATGTGTGGATGTTTAGTTAAAACACTTTTGAGTTTTGTGTTGAAGCAAAAGGATAAACTCTTTCATTAATAAGTTCGTCCTTCTATCCCAGGCATTTTAGATGCTTCTCCTTTTCTCATATGTCAACGCTTTGTTTATGTGTATAGAATGGGGGTATGGGATTAACACGGAACTGTATAAAATGATAGCAAAATATCCTATATTTCTCCCTTTTAATTAGTGTCTGAAGTATAAAATATGATTAGCACGTTGTTAGAAACGAAGCTTGTTTTGACAAATTATAGCCAGCTTAAGTTTCAAATCCATCATACCAATTGAAAATGTTTACACCTCCATGATTTCCTTATGAGAGCAGTAAAAAGCATCGGGATGTATAAAGAGCTTTGAGTGATCGTTCTTTTGTACTTTTGGGCTTAAAACGTAATACTGAACACTACATAGTAAGTCCTCTAATGTGTTCAGTCTTAACCCGAAGTAATAAATACAATGGGTATATTAACTTGTTATCTGATACTGCGTAATTTTTTTAAAAATAATTAACGAGTTGGTGAGGAATAGAAAACATGTATACGCAATAAAAACCGTTCTCTATAATTCATGTACTAACGAAATCATGTACATAATTTAAGCCATGTAAGTTCGTAAGAAGTGAAATGGAATGTGTATCGTTTAGCATCAGTGTTCTTAGTTATTCAGGTTTTCATTTTCGTCCTTCATCTTTTAAGCATACATAGTTCTCAGCTCATTATTTTAGGTAATCAAAGAAGTAAGAACTCGAATGAAACTTTTTAGACTATGTGAATGTGATGTTATGTTTTACGTGTTATTATACAAACGTATTTGCATCATAAAAAGATCCTTATAACACTAAAAACCTCAAATAATATCGTAAAAGGACTCAAGATTTTGTTTTTCTTCGTATTTACATATTTTAAAGACCTAAAAACGATTTAACAGAGTACGTAATATATTATAAATGCATACATACTCAAGAACGAAATATGTAGTTTGTTTTTACTTCATCATGATTTAAGTTAAATCAGGTAAACAGGAGGAGGATTTAAAGAAAGAAATCGTTTACATTCCCTCTCCTAGTTATGCAGTTCGAGGGAGAGGTATTCGCATTACTACGTTTTTCTTTGTCTGCCACTATTTCTTGGTTTGGTCTTTTCTTGGCTCGAATTTGTTAGCTCATTCCTCGTTACGTCAGAAAGACTCATTCGGAGTCTTTTGGAGAGAAAGTCCTCTTTATATTCGCTCGCTTTCCTTTTCTGCGCATTTAGTTGGACAGGAACAAAAAGTTAAATGTATTTTGTGTACCAGATTTCCTTCATTCATCATGCTCTTCATACCATTTACGCAGAGATTTCGCCCATTTAGAAAAAAAGCCTTTTGAAGATGAAATGCTTTGAAATGCTTGGGTTTTATTGCATCTTCTTTTCTGAGGAAATCGTATTAAAGTCCAAGGATCTCTCCTTGTGTATATAATACGGTATACCTACCATGCAAAAATACACTTAAATAGTTATGTATTACTTTGTACTACTAACATTCTTGCTTTTCTCACTGTCAGCCTAAATTTTTGGGATAATTTTATTTCGCCATTTATATCGAGATGTGATATTGAAATTGAAGCCCTCTGCATCAATGAAAGAACTGAGAGAGAGAATAGAGAGAAAAAAATGAAAAAAAAGGAGACAGCACCATGATCATGCTACTACAATGTTGATGATCATGATCACCGAACGGAAAAAGGAAATTTGATTAAATGAGCTAGAGTGAGCATGCATACCCAGTGTACAAGAATGGAATTACACGTTGATTAAACCATCATTTTTCACACCAACAACTCAGCGATCGTTTATATATTTTTCGTGAAAACGATGTAAGCACGAAAACCTGAAATAATCTGGGCTAGGGCTGAAGTAAAATGAGACCTTTTGTATCAGTGACCTCCTATGAGCAAGTAGAGGCTAGTTTTCACTGAAAATTCTGTATTGCTATAAATGTTTTCTTAAGACAAGATGGTTTTTAGGAGTTTTTAGACGCTTTACATATTCTATTTATCAAATCAATATTAGGCAGCTCCATCAAATTGCCACAAATATTTTCACTAATAAAAATAGGTATTATCTTATAGGTATATAATGCATATGTATTTCCTTAAAAGGTTAGAGAAACTAGAGGAGAATGGAATTTCACTTCCATGATCTATATAAGTCAAGAAGTAGCATCAGACAGATATATAATAAACAGAACGCGAACGGTACTTGGTATTGGCTATAGATACCAGCTTCCACAACATAGCTTTAACTACTTTTTTCCAAAGAGAAAATAGTACGTTCTCAAGTTACTTCAGATCATTTCATTTCCAATTTACAATGAAATGAAGTGCTTGAATTGAAATGACAGGGTAGGCATGATTATAAAATGTTAATGAATAGACGTACTATTGACTATAGTGTTAATTGGGATCAAATCAACCAATTTGCTGGCCATTCTCAGCATATGTACACGCACTCTTAAACAATCATACATCTATAAAGGTTACTTTATTGGAAATAAACCTAAATGAAAAGAATTGAACGCTTGATGCTGATAATTAATAATTATATAATTTTAAAATGCACGTCAGTTTAAGCAAGACGTGTTATTCTACATTATTGTCCGTTTAATAGTTACTGATTTGGAAAGTTTGTATTAGTATTGACAATTATAATAGATGGTTTGTAATAGTGTAGCTTTTAAACTTTGTCTTCAATCTTGGATTTTTATATTTTTATAATTCCCTGAAGCTGATTTAAATTAACATCTTGTAGTGTATGTATGTATGTATGCGTTCATGTGTGTAAAGATAAGTATTTATGCCATATCAGTTTCAGATATTGATATGAAGGACGAGAGAGAGATGAATGACATTGTTGTACGATCATTATAGGACTTTAAATACTGACTATGAGTGTGGTCAAAATCAGCGACACCTTATTCAGGGCAAGGGTGAACGACATAATACGTGCGTTATAATAGGGATATGCATGTATGTATTGTTTCCCAGATTTGAGCGTACTACCTAATTGAAATGGGATACTTCTT
The DNA here is from genome assembly GCA_027744375.1 of Orchesellides sinensis. NCBI lineage: Eukaryota > Metazoa > Arthropoda > Collembola > Entomobryomorpha > Orchesellidae > Orchesellides > Orchesellides sinensis. The sequence goes on from JAHZNG010000131.1 coordinate 25,231, forward strand.
TCATTCAACCATAACTATGTATACAGAATATAAGGATCATGCATTATGTATAAGAGGTGGTGAGTGGTGATATGTTTTGGAGTTCTCCTCGCTTCACACTACAAGTTATACGAAACAAGACAAGTGAAAGATGTAAATTTGTTCCGGACGTTAATTAGCGGGTTCCACTTACGCACGAAGCACTTCATTCATATTCATAAGGGGCTTCAACTTCAAGCGATGTGAAAACTGAAGAATCCAAAATCCCAACACAATATATACTTACTCGTGCTTTCACTTTATTTGACAAACACAACAGCTAAGCCTTCTGACAGACCTTTCCCCATACAGAAATCATAAAATTATAGGAAAAACACTATCTCAGATTTTTGCATTGCATCTTGCTCTTTCACTCTTGTTTGTGTTACGTACTACGTACGTACAGTAAGCGCATCAATGACAGAATTTAATTATTTTCAAGACAATGACCTGATTCACTCCCACTCATTAATAGTGAAAGAGAAGCTTTGCTCTTCTTGATGGAAAATGCAACTTGTATAAGTGCATACGTAAGCATGACTGTATATTATTCAGTTAGAATTGTGTCACATTAAGTCTAACTGAAACTGAAATATGTATACTTCTATAAACATTTTGCCCATGCACCATCTGGCTTGGCAAACATCAAATTAAATTTACTTTTTATTATTTGTCATAATGAAATATTTTTATTTCAAAGCACCGCTTTCTGTTAGCATCTGCTTGTTGAGGCAAATCACTAAGTTTAACTGCATATTAACAGGCAAACAACATGTGTTATCAGTAGTAATAATAATTAGCGTCATGTATGATATATTTTACGTTAACAAGAACAACATTTGTAACTGTAACACGTTTGCTTGCATTTTTATGCGCAGTATTTTAAATTCTAAAGATATTAACATGTTACATGAAAACTGCAAGCCCTTATTATTTCTAATTTTTATATTTTTAAATGTATGAAATTTTTACGGATATATTGCTATAAAATGCCAAATCACCGCTTTCTGTTAGCATCTGCTTGTTGAGGCAAATCACTAAGTTTAACTGCATATTAACATGCGAACAACATGTGTTATCTGTAGTAATAATAATTAGCGTCATGTATGATATATTTAACGTTAACAAGAACAACATTTGTAACTGTAACACGTTTGTTTGCATTTTTATGCGCAGTATTTTAAATTCTAAACATATTAACATGTTACATGAAAACTGCAAGCCCTTATTATTTCTAATTTTTATATTTTTAAATGTATGAAATTTTTACGGATATATTGCTATAAAATGCCACGAATAAGCCTTGTAATGAAACAATCTGAGTTCCGAGATATATTTGATACTTGCGACTGCGACTTGCGAAAGACAATACTGCATTTGCACCTAAGTACTGCATACTGTAATAAGTACCTGACAACTATCAATTACCACATTACATCCAATTCATGTATTAACGATAGATTAAATTCATCCACGGCCAATCAAGATTTTCATCAATGCATTGCATTACGTATATGTTTATTATGTTTACGTCAAAAATGCTAAGTTATAACAGAAAGAATTACAAAAATCCACATTTCAAATTTCGACAAAAATAATGATTTATTAAAACAGATTGCGTAATCATTTCAATTAAACGACCTACCTACTACGGCAAATTTGAAAATACATACAATGTAATGTAAGAAACATGCTCAGGTAAAAACCAGCGATTTAATTCTGTTAAGGTTTGCTCTACTGAAAAACATCCGTTAAACTTTTAATTTCAACCTGTCTCTAATTAAAAACTATTATAACTCAACATTCCACACACAAAAACAAAAATGCAACGTCATCGCTGAAATCACTTACTACGAAATGAATTCAAGTTTTCTAGTTCATAATATTTACACACATAGGTATACTTATGTATGTATATGCATACAAGCATAAACCATCACTTGACAGCGATAATAGATCATCGTACAAATACTATTTATACATATACCGGAGATTAATTAATGGCATACATTCAATGCTAAGAACAATAAAGATGCTTCAGCATCATCTTGGAATTACGGAAATTCATAAAATGCGCTGTAAACTACTATAAATTATATATAATACAAACGTCCATTAATCTGCTACTACTACTCTACAATGCATCTTTTTACCATTTGGCGCGTTTCGACCAGTCTTTTGGAGTCCAATGTAAACATTTAGGATCGATTTTCATCGCTCTTGATGCTTTTTCATGGTTTTTCATCATCTCTTTTGTGAGAACGATGACAAAGCCTCCTTTGTAATACGAAATAACACCCAAGTTCTGAAGCGTAGAAATCACATCTTCTTTTTTCATCGACGTCATTTCACAGATCTCACTGAAAATAGAAAAAGTTATCTCATTATATTCTAAACTGAAGTGTTTCTAAAATTTCCAAAAACTCGAAACCGCATGCCTTCGTTTTCTATTTATCGTATCTCCAAGTTTTACAGAAGAATCAATGAAGTACAAAGCAAAATTCGAAGACATGTAAAATGAAAAAGAAAACCTACGTACTTAATCGTAACTTGAGCTCTGTCATTGTCTCCCGTTGGCTTTTGAGTAAACAGAATGTTGAGGATTGTGTGCGACCAGAAACTTCGATATGACAGCAAGCCCAGATCTGAAAGGGGCTTTTCAGGAGATCCCAGCTTTCCTTCAAATTTGCTCAATTCATAACCTAAATTTAGTAAAAAATAAAAACACAATTTAAAGAATTTTTGAGCAGACAATATCGTGGCTTGAACAGTTTGGAATATACGAAAATGTTTATCATGTTATAAAACTTACTAAATTCAATCAACAATTTTCCAAATCCTTTTCTCTGGTAGGGAGGTAATGTCAAGATGCAAGCTACGTTATAATCTTCCGATGACTCCTTTTCTTTACTGAAGTACCCCACCAAATGAAAACCCCGATTGTCGTATTGTGTCATCACATAGAATAAAAATGGGTCCGTGTCGTAGTAACTGTAGATTCATTCAAATAAGTACTTTAACTTATATACTCTAATCTAATATCTTTATACAGAGAGCATTACATAGACACTGATAACATAATTACTTCATGCTGTATGACTTCAACTTACAGCGTTTTGTGATCAAGGAATAACTTGGCAAGAAGACACAAGTTCTGAGCATACTGTTTGTTTTTGCGGCCATCAATTTCAAACACTGAAATGCTTGCCTTTCTGTAAATTTCATTTCCTGGAGGATGTTTGAGCTTGCATTTTTTCAGGTGTCGCTCTAAACATTTTCTCGACTTTCGATACTTAAGACAAAACTCACAGATATATATACATTTGAGACCAACCAACTCCTATATTGTAAACATAAAACATTATTTTTCCAAACCCACACAAAATCAAATGAAATATACGGCTTAAGATCGATTCAAACGTTACACGTTACCTGAGGATACGGGGCGAAGTACCAAGGTTTAATTCTATGTTTCCCCAATTCTATCATTTCTACATTCTTCATTCGTGTGACAACATCATCATGGCTTTGAATCAGTAAGCTTCCAGTTGTCCTTGGCGTTCCTGGTGTCGCAGGGCCACCATTAGGTGTTGGTGGTCCTCCAGGGGTATCTGGTGGGGCTGGAGTACCTGGTTCATCCTAACACGAAAAATAATACAACATACAATTTATAATACAATGAATGAAAGTTCGGCCGACATCACAATCATATATAATAAATACACCATTGAATTGTATTACGTATCCTTATGATACGTACCTTTATAACCACAGGAATGGGTATATTAGCAGTTTCTGCTTTCGCCATTTCCTCATACGGCCGTTTCAGACTTTTTTTTCTCTTCATTGTTAACGCTGAATTGAGGGGAAGTGCTGGAGCGATATCTCCTGCCATCGGTGACGGGGGCCTGGAGAGGGTGACTTTCTTGGGATAAAACACCTTCGATAATTTCAGTCTGTCCTCACTAACCCATTCGTCCAGTCTTTTATTGACTACAAACATAATTAATAAATCCACCCAACCTACAAAGAAATTATTATCAATCATAGATTTGCCAAGCGGTTTTAAATATCTTACATTCCAAAAAATGAACATAAAAGCATCTCCTGAAATTATCCAACTCCTTCACGCTTAGGATTTCTGCCATCTCTGTGAAATACAAATGCAAACAACCACACAGGCATTAATTTCACTAACTTCTCATTTAATTAAAACCTATCGTAATTAACATCTAGTATAGTGATAGTACATAACAATTTAATACTTACGCCAGTCGTCCCCCGTAGACATCAGAACCGGTAGGCGACATCCTTCTATAATACTTGCCTGTAAAACAACAAAAAAGATTATCAATTATCTCTCTGATCCTACCAAAATCCTATCCTCCATCAACTGTCAACAATAAAACGCTCAAGGTATACCCTTTCCTTACCAAACTATATCCCATATTTACTTTTACATCTTATTTCCTACATTCAATCCCTCATAAAAAGTTCTCAAATCATCAAATTATTACTCAGGAAAAATTCAATAATTCAGCTGTCCAACTACGTGCTACCTGCCTGCACAATACACAATAAGGAATAAGGAATTACCTTTAAAAATTATATTTTGTCATATTTTCCCAAAAAATTACATAATTTCAAACAAACCATTACAAAATCACATGCAATGCGGCATTCAGCAATCAGCTGACTCATACAAAAACAAATCATCCACATGTTACCCATTACTGGAAACATGCTGGAAACTAACAAACTCTTACATTGTTGTCAGCTGTTTCAAACCAACATTATGTCTCTATTTCATCAGTAACCAAACTCCACTGGAAATCATCTGTTTACGTTTCCACCTTACGTATCCCAACATTACGTTAACTTTCGCGCCTCCACCAAAATACATTGGTAAGATACACCCCTGCTTATGAAACTACATGCCCCTACATGAACCAATAATTTTTATAAAACCAACAATTAAAAAACTTACTATGCTATCGCAAGGAACTTCCTCGTAATCCTCACTCAGCTTCCTTTCCATTTTGTCCACTTTTCACTGAAAATTATCTTAATTGAACAAAACAATAAAATTGATTGTTTTGGTGGATGGCAATAAATTCGTCTTTTGTTATCACCAAAACAGATGAGAGGCCTTTGACTAGTTCAAGTGTCGCCGCTACATAAGTTAGGCTTCTCTCTGTTTGTTGGTCTACTCTGCCTTACTGCATTGCAGTGTATTACAAAAGCACAGATAACTTATAGGTAGGGGCTGTTCACCAAGTACCAATGTTATGTAACATGGTCAGTTTACAAGGTATCCACAAGGCTGCCTGGAGTCTATGTTAGTTATGAACAGCCCATAGAGTAATGATACCGGCTATTTTAAATGCACTCTGGATCTCGTTTGTAATCACACCCGTGTTCAAACAACGTGTTCTTGCTGAATGCTTGTCAGAGTGTATTTACTTTTGAATGTCATTCAAAATTACATAAAGTAGGTTGAGGTTACCGAAAATAACTGGTTGTCCCACACGTGCTAAGTTATATTCAGTGGTGGACATGAGCAGTGTTTACCTTGTCAGCTGATCGCTTGTTTTAACTTAGGTTTTTGAAGGTGGTTTTGGATTTGGTTTACATTTTCAATTAAAAGTCCGTTGGAAAAATTTTAAATTGTGTGACAAAGTTAATGTTGAATGTATTTAAGTTAATTAGATATTTTTGTGGATACCTGATTTAGTCGTAGTAGGGTTGTGTTGTTTGTGTCATTTTATTTTCGTACGGGTATTCCTTCTTTCCTGGAGAGTATGGCGGAGGACCAGGATAAGCCTAGTGGATCTTCACTTGGACTTCAAGTCCGATTTGTCACCAAACAAGAGCAGTAAGTAATGATAAGGTTCAGGCAGATGATAAAAAGGCAAAGAGGTGTGTGATGTATAAAGTAAGTGACGGATTGTTGATTGTTTGTTTTTCAGGTATTCCATCCCAGACTTCCCCTATGCCATATCTGCTAATGTGGGAGCGGAGGAGCTGAATAGCGTTATCAACCGTGTGACTTGTGGGTGAGTATCAACGTCTAATTGTGAATTGATTGACTGTTGCTTGCAAGGAACGTTTTATGTGTGGTATATGTATTGTATATTATGGTATGTAATTTAGTTTTTATTTTTTGATTTGTTATGTTGTGTTTATAGAGGATGGGGTGATTGAGAAACAAAAGGACTTTGATTTCCTGATTGGCGACGAGTTTCTCAGAGGTACGCTGGAGGAGTTGGTACTACGGCATGAAGCGCTGAAAGCTAAGACTGGGGAAGAAGTGGAGGAAGATGTGGAGAAGAAAAGGCTTAAAATTGGAGTGGAAGAAATTATTGAGGTAGAATATGTTGAAAGGACACCGGCTCCAGAACCAGAGAATTGTGTAATGCATGATGATTGGGTTTCTTCTGTGGATGCGACACCAAGTTGGTAAGTGTTTTTAATAACTATTGGAGTACGATCAATTTTATAGAAAATATATGTTTGTGTTTGTGTTAAGGCTTATCAGGGTTGTAGGGGGAATTTTATGTGTTTTTGTTTGATATAGGATTCTGACGGGTTGTTATGATGCTACTTTACATTTGTGGACTGGCAAGGGAAAGCATAAGCAAGGATTTCCAGCCCATACAGGTCCCGTCAAAGCTGTGTGTTGGATATCGTCATCAAATGAAAGTGCAGTGTTTGCAAGGTGAGTTATTTTTATTATTTCATTTTTAAACTGATACAATTGGGAAAGTCTAAATTATTCATCGACCACAGCTTAAAATCCCGTATCCCGATATTAGCTGTGGTCGATGTGAATTATTTAATGTCAGAAGTAGGAAGTAGTAAATCAACCATTTGAACTATTTTATTTTTAGTGCCTCTCACGATCAGACAGTAATGATTTGGGAATGGGACCTGTCAAACAACAATGTCAGCTGCAAGTGGGTGTGTAAAGGGCATGAAAGAAGCGTGGAATGTGTGAAAGCAGACCGTAGCGAATCCCATATTGCGAGTGGTTCTTGGGACGGCCAGTTAAAGATATGGACAGTAGGTGCAGACAAACTTCCGGAAGCAGCAGCAGAGGGTTCTCAACCTGGCAAAGCTACAACGAAGGTAAAATTAAACGTTATTTGTTGCACACTAGTAGCACTTTTTTGGTTTGGTAGTCTTAAGATAGCAATTTTTATTTTGTTTGTTAGACTCCTATAATGACGTTAGCGGGACATAAGGAGAGCGTATCTGCAGTTCAATGGAGTGACGAAAAAGAACTGATTTCAGCCTCTTGGGATCACACTATTAAACTATGGGATGTTGAACTGGGTGGAATGAAGTCTGAAATAGCTGGAAATAAGGCATTTTTCGATCTTTCATGGTCAAATCTCAGCAAAACAGCTATTACGTCTTCCGCGGATCGTCACATCAGATTATATGATCCTCGTTCAAATGGTATGTGATGCATTAATCAATTGTCGTTGTTAGTATTGGATTTAAATGAAACAAAATTATACTAACTAACTTTGCTTCTTATTTCACAGAGGGCTCACTAGTTAAATGTATGTTTACCTCACATAATGGTTGGGTCTCCTCAGTTAACTGGTCCAGCACGGATGAAAATCTGTTTATTTCTGGCTCCCATGATAAGCTAATGAAACTTTGGGATCGTAGAAGTCCAAGAGCTCCATTGTACAATATGACTGGTCACACAGAAAATATCTTGTGCACTTCATGGGCTAACCCTGATTTTATGATGAGTGGGGGCTCCGATAATACTCTTAGGATATTCAGAGCTAAGACAGACTTAAAGTGATGTAGTTAACAATGTTATATTGTAGCAATTATTAAATTAAAAACCGAAAAAGTAAACTTTCGTGAACGTAAATTGTTTACAAATTCATTTATACTTTTTTACCGTTTGTAACTTTATCATTATAAACTGTTTACATAAGAGTAAGTCAAAAGTCCATAGTCCATACACACATTCACCTGGAGAATAGCTGAATCAATATTGTGGGTTTTTAATAGTGGTTATCCAAAGTGTTTGGTAAACGGAGAAACACAGTGTACTATGTAGTGATCCAGGAGAATGCGCTACAAAAGACAAAACCGAAAAACCAAACCACTACTTTAAAAAATCTCATTCAATTATTTATCTCTGGTTCTTTCCAATGCCTTTTAAAATCAGTCACCATTGCCAATTTTGATGCTTGTGGTAGTTCTTTTACTTTCAGTGTTATTATCCCCTTGTGTAACATAACCTAAAGTGGTAGTTAGCATGATAGTGATATGATTGTGCTGTGTATAAAATGACAGTAGGAATAAGCACAGCAAGCCAAAAATCTGTCTCATCCCCCACATCATCTCGTTTTTTCTCAGGTTTTAAAAAGCCTTAAATACATACTGTGGGTGGATTTTTATAAACAATACAACGGTGGTAAATGTGGATAAACCATCCTAGTTGACCTGATACAAGCCCAGCCAGGTCAACCACAAGAACCTCACCGAATAAATGTCCGTGGGTAGTTTTAGTTTTGTAGTGATGATATGGTGGTGGTGGGTACACAAGGTTGACTTTGGTTGAGCTGGTTATTATTGCATATTTTAAAAAGTCAACCATATCATCCACTCATTTTCATACACTTTATAATGCATAGAAGGTAATAATATGTCATGATGATTATGCCTACCACCACCACCATGAGAACGTGTTGTCCCTTTGCCGTGTTTTCTTGTGGCAAAAGGCAACACGGCTACGACACAAGATGGGATCAGACCANTAATAATATGTCATGATGATTATGCCTACCACCACCACCATGAGAACGTGTTGTCCCTTTGCCGTGTTTTCTTGTGGCAAAAGGCAACACGGCTACGACACAAGATGGGATCAGACCAATTATTGCTCTTTTACCTATGGATATTTCTACCTGGTATATATGGCGAGGTTTTTTGGTTATCAACATCATTGTCATGCTTTTCGGGAGCATCCACATGTACACAAATGTAACAATACCGATGCATCTGCACATACAATGAACTACATACAACATATAGCATCATAAACCTTTGTACTTTACATATTATTGTTTTGTTCTTGCTGGCTTGTTGGTTTCGTTTGGTTAAATTATTATGGTTTTTTACAGAAGCCAAAAAACCAAAAAATGTTCCCATGATGCTTCTTAGCATATTGTAAAAAACAGACATGATCCATCTCTATCCTTCCGTTTGTAATGGGATTGGTTTAGCTCTTGTCAGAATTTTCTGTTTTAGCCGCATTCACATAACCGCATCATATCTATATGCATGTAGAAAAAGAATAATTTATATTATGTAATTCATTTTTTGCCTTTGATGAGGTGTGTCCTTTTTCGGTGTACTTCATATTTTAGATGCGATGATGGTGATCTGATGTGTGGTATTATGGTAGTGTCATTTACTGGTTTTGGTTAAGCCAACAAACCAATATGAACTCTAGCGTGATCATAAAATAGCAGAAAATCGGTTTTACAAAGAATGTGTTATGTTATGATTATCGTACAGAAATTTCATGGTACTTGACTTGACGCTTTCATATTGAGCTACGCTAGAGAAAAGAGATGGTTTTCTTGGTCTATTATTTTGGTTGGCAAAACCACGACCGTACATTTCTCCCGTTTTTTCATTTTACCTTTTGTAATATTCAATCTTTTCCTGACACCATGTAAAATGTAACAGTCCGCGGCTTATCATATATTGAATTTTCTCCTTTGGGATTACAAATTCTTAAGGGTATGGGGTATGTAAATCAATGAATAAGTACCAAAATATGCATGTTAGGTATTTATTTATGTATGCTATGACTTACATTGCGGATTTGTAAAAAATATCATTAAGCTGTTAGTGTAATAAACTCTTTAATATGCATTCTCTTGTTGAATTTTTTGACTGATCCTTTAGCATTTTGACCTTTTCTGTTTTGCTGTTTGTATATGCCTATGATAATGAAATTTAACGAAGTTATACAACGGTAGTGTGGTTAAGAATATGTGGTTTTAATTCCTTTCTGTATGTCAAAAAGTTGAAAGTTAATTTCGCTCTTCCCAAAAAACAAGCAATAAAACTAATAATGAGTCATGTTATCTTTGTGATTACGTGTGATATATTCCGTCAGAACCTCAAATTTAGAGTCTCATATATTTCTGCATTGTTCTGAACATCAAACATTGTCAACGGAAATCTTTAAGGAAAAGTTATTCTCGAATGTATCTCTTGCATTATTTTGTTCGTCATAAAATATCCCGTTTAAAGTATCTTGCATTTGCAAGAGCGATAAAATGATTACGATAAGAAAAGACGTTCACAGTAATGTGCATTAGTGTTTTTTCCTATACAGTTTGAAGAAACGATTTTGATATCTATCAGCCGGAAAACAGAAAAATATTATGTCCAGCAACGACAATTAATAAGTTTGTATTTTATCATTTCATTCAGATATACAGAAGTTGTTTGTGGTTTTTCATTATTTTCCTTCTCGGAAATAAACGTAAGTCAGTAAAAGTGATGTATAGATTATGCCTGCTGCAGACCTGTAAGAATACAATGAACAAATGACCGTAGCTTCAGCTGCTTTTTTAAACTGTTCTAGAATTGATCCATTAATTTATTGCATATACATAGCTCATTCTGTTGTTACTGATTTTCCTCTTCATTTCATGGAACACTCTATTTTCGTACACAGAATAATTTACTGGAAATACCACAAGCATTAGTGTACATATATGTATGTATAACCAATACACTAACAGCGTAGTGGCTTTGTTATCTTAGATTATCAGGAGGGGGTAAAATTATGATAGAGGGTAGAAGATTTGGAGTGACATACATACGACCCATTTTTATAGTAGGTTTAAGCTTTTTCGACAAAATCTCGTAAAATATCAGAACCAAATTAATATTATGTGGAAAACATCATGTGAAAGCACCAAAGAAAATATTGAAATGCTTCTTGAATCCCTAGATCTACGAATGTACATATGTATATGTACATGACATGAAGTAAACTCGTCTTACATTCCAATAATTTCCAATTACAGGCTCATCCAAAATTTTAGGTATCCTTGCAACTTGTAAAATTCATAGTTAACCAGCATCGTTTGTACAGAAAGGTCGTTTGTACTTCAAAATTAAATGCATCGAAGCTATAAATTTTAGAAATTCAATAGCCATATAACTCTTTACTAATTAATTAACCTTCTCACATTAATTTCACTAAATAAAGTACATATAACGACATCAGCCCCCGCGTGAACTCCACCATATACCAATAAAATAATGGTTAATATTCATCCGTGTGGCCCATGTGGTTGTCCAATCAATGAAGGAATGAAGGTGTTCTCCCTAGTTGAGATGGTATGACTTTACTATAGTAAACATTTTTAAAATGGCACAAAGAGCATTTAATGAAAAAAGCATAGAAATCATACTGTACGTAATATGTAAATCAACTGCTTAATATCCTTCTATATTCTTGATAGACTCTATCTATCATTTATGTTGGAGGGCCGATCATTTACATTATCTATGGAACAATAGCAGTACGCTTATGTTGTAATTACACCTATAATACATGCCTACAACAAACTTAGCTAATTTAGTTTTAGTAGTTTTGATTTTTGATTAAATATAACTTTACGGTTTCCTTTCCCCAACCACACACATCAGGGTCTAACTTTTGATCAACACTGGGTTCCATTGATCACCGTGTTTTTCATAAAGCTTACATTGTCAATTTGTCTTTACTTTAACGGATGGAAACAGGTATGTTTAACCAAAATGACTTCCATAAAGCAAATGTAAACTGCGTTGTAAATTAGCCTGCTTACCTTTACTGTTAAATTGTAAATTTAATTAGAAAGACACCACAGTGTGCTGGCTTTGGATAATCATGGCGGAGATATCTCTCTGTACAGCAATAGGATTTGCATATTTTTCTGCTGAAATTGCCAGCATATTATTAGGAGGTTCAATCTACTTGGTATATGGAATATGGCTGGTGTACATGTTTATTAGATGGGTTCAAAAGGGTGCGAATCCAGAAGTAATGCCCGTATTCTTTGCTAAACGAAGCGAAACAGACAGTGTTATTTTAAATCTGCAGGGAAAGGCTAAGACCAATAATAGTTCTAAGCCTAATTATGCCAAGAAGCCACCTCTTCCTTCCAGTAGTGGTGCTCCTCCCCGTTACACTGCTAATCAGCACGCATCAGAGAGCCATCCTGTCAAGCAAGCCTATCCTGGAAATCCTGAGAAACATAATGTCAAATCTCCTAATTCTCTTTTCCAAGAGCATACTTCGGAAAGCACGTCAGAGGATCATCCTCCTGCCCATGGTGCTGCATGGGGTCACTATCGCCATCCACCCGAAACCTCAACCCAGCCGTCTTCTTCATCTGCGGATATTATTAAGAGCAACTTTCCTCAAGGTCGTCCGGTCCATGGGCGTGTACCTTATCCGCCAAAGTCGCCCAAAACTGAAAATGCTTTCCCCCAGTTGTCTGATGAATTTTAGCTAGCTGTATTTCATTATATTGGTGTGGTGGTGGCGCTTGAAACGATTGATGTAGAATAATAGGTAGTACGTAAGTTTTTAAGACACAGTTTCTGACAGTTGAAAAATGTTGGACTGTTGGATATTTATAAGAATGACTTGAGAGTGTAATGACCCCATATAATAAACTAATTGAGATGTTTTATTGTACTAAAATACTACTGTGCAATTCCTTTGTCATTTGTGGAAGGGAGTTGCAAACTCTTATCATAGTCATAATCCTAACTTACTTGCATGCACACCAATTTACTTCCAACTTGTGTCTACTTTTAATTTGTGATGATTTTAAAGGGTTTCCTTGCAACCTACCTGGTAAGCCTGAAAATTTAGAAAAATACAGCCCCTTGAAAATAACTCGTCTCGAGCCATGACCAGTTTTCCAGTTTCAAGTCGAATGTGTGTTGCAACTGACAAAAAATGTAAATGTATTAGGGTCTTAGTTATGTGCATGTCTTTTACATGTTCGATGATTTTCCAAGTGTCATTGTCGGTAGTCTAATTATATGCAAGTTATAACGTGAAAATGGTCCCTCATCCATGTGGAACGTGTGGCATTTCCACGGACAAAGGAGTAAAGATTTTCAGCATAGTTGAGATAGTACTTACGAAAGTTCTACTTTTCATAAAACTTTTAAATATGTGTAATATGACAGAATAATGAAACTAATTCTGATTAAATTCCATTTAGTTTGCATCTGTCATGTCAATAGCGTATCCAGTGTTTATGGTTTGTCGACCAGAATATGTTCCGATTGAAGGAAGAGAGGTTCATAAAATGTAATCTTAAAACTTTAAACGTATTAAGTACTAGGCTTACCTTTTATATACTCAAATCAAATTTTCTCTTTGTAGGAAGCTATTTTTCCTGAACATGTTGAAGATGCGGTTCGATTTAAGATTGGTTTTACGTTTGCAGCCTGGGCTGTAAAGGTTTTAGTCGCGATACTACTTTATGCTGTAGGACACAAAAAGGTAATTAGACTATAAACCAATAGGTTTTATCAAATATAAGTAACATTGACTGGACAAATACGGCCTTAGTTTATTTTTATTTTTAGAGAAGTATTTTCGTGTGTTGGATATGGATAGCCGTAACAGTGTTTTACTGTTTTGTTCTTATATTCGATACAGTGGTTGACCCTTACGTTGGTTTTATAGCAATTTTGCTATCGTCGTATCTTTTATATGGACTGTGGTTAGTAGTTGTATTCATTGGATGGGTTAGACGCGGGGCCCCGCATGAACATCCGAGAGCTGAAAGTGAAGCCAGTGCTGAAAGTTTTGTCTTGGCGGATACTGAACCACAGGGAGAAACCTATTTGTTAAACCCAAGCTATGATGCAGTAGTTTAAAAATGTATTTTAGGGAGTTGTTATTAAAACAAATATGCTATGTCTCAAATTCTTCGTCAGCTTCTCAAAGTAAAACTATAATGCTCCATTTCACACCACCCCAAGAACCTCCCCAATGGAGTCCCCGCAATTTAACCATTAGTTGGTTCCCTTGCAACCAGACAGGCACAGCAGGGTAGTCTCAGCGAATCGATCTTAACTTTGAATGCAGGCTAATGCGAGGTAAGGGTACTAAAGAGGAAGTGATGTTGTCATTAGATTTCGCACCTGTGCAAATTACTATTTAGTGCATCTACATACGAAAGATTAAATTCATAAGGTTTCCTGCAATTAGTATTTTAAAATGCACAAATGGCTCATCCATGTGGACCATGCTCCATCTCTATTGAAGTGGGAATGAAAATATACTGCAAACTTGAAATAGTACGAACGTTTTCTGAAAATATCGTACAAAAGGCTAAAACCAATGCAATAAAATTATGCTTTGGATCTAACACAATAGTCTAGCTGATTGTGAAAATAAAAATTCCTTGATTAGGTTATGTCCATACTTTCATTGGCTTATCCAGTATGGTTGCTTCATAGCCCTGAAGACGTTACAGATACAACAAGAACAGTTTGCTTTTTTCTTTAAACAATTTAATTAACAGTTAATTATATTGCTGATTTAATTTAAGCGATTAAAACATTGTTGGAATTGGCTTTGAATTGTTCAGAATGTAGACATTTACGGGATTGGAATCGAAAACGTATTAAACTTAACGCTCATTTTTATAGGATGCATTTTTAAGGCTTTTATATCGATTCTTTTATTCGTCATAGGTTATCGGAAGGTAATCAACTACATTCAAATGGATATCCTCATCGATTAATCACCACCAGAATTCAACGAATGGAAGAAAGAGCCAAGCATTGGAAATATGGAATAAACCTTCAAAATGAAGATGAAG